>CAWUFW010000971.1:600000-780000 GCA_963921515.1 Calotriton arnoldi
GATAGTCAAAAAGTGACTAGGGCACTGCTCTTCCCGGATCTGCGCTTACTGGCGCGGAAAAAGAAGAACTGACGTCAGCGCGCAGGGGCGGCGTTTAAGTACTGCCCGCGACGTCATCCCGGCGACCACGACGCCGCCGACGGACGCGGAGCCGCACGACGCCGCCTACCGACGCGCAAGGGTACTGCTACGCAAAAAACTTTCCGGATCCAGCCTGACGCCTGGGGATATTCTAAGGTAAGGAATCTGTCACTAACGTGTCTCTTTCAGATTGGGCTTTTCAGTAGAATACCAGGTAAGTTACTTTTTAGATTACTTTTCTTACTCAGAGTAGTATACCTGGATACTACTCTGGGACATTTCCTGTAAACAGGTAAGTAAAATCGTTTTGGTTAAATAGTACAATTTTAAAGAATTTCTTTAGGTTTTCAAACTCCACACTTAGAAACTTTTCAAGAAAAACAGTCAATGTTATCCTATGGAGGAAAGGAAAATGCTACTTACCCAGTATGCATCTGTTCTTGGCATATACAGCTGTAGATTCATATGCGTTAGCATAGATCGCCATCTGGTGTTGGGTTCGGATGTTTGCACTTTGTTTTTCTTCGAAGAAGTCTTTGTAGTCACGAGGTAGGTGACTCCTCCTTTCGGTGATAGTGTGCATGGGCATCGACTCCATCCTTGGATTGTTTTGCCGTAAAGGTGATGATGGAGTTAGTAAGAGTAGAAAGTGATGTCTATGTATAGTCTATCTAAGTAAGATAATACTGCAACAGGTAAAGGTACCCGGGGAGGCGGGTGGGTGCATATGAATCTACAGCGAATATGCCAAGAACAGATGCATACTGGGTAAGTAGCATTTTCCGTTCGAGGCATATGAGCTGTAGATCATATGCGTTAGCATAGACTATATAACAGTTCTTTCCCAAGCTGTGGTTAACCTATATCTGTTGCAGTGGTCTGAAATAGTGTTCTTAAAACAGCTTGGCCCACACTAGCTTGCTGTTTTGCTAACACATCTACACAATAGTGTTTTGTGAATGTGTGTGGTGTAGAACATGTTGCAGCTTTGCAAATGTCACTTACGGGTATGTTTCCTAAAAATGCCATGGAAGCCCCTATCTTGCGTGTAGAATGCGCTTTAGGGGGAACTGTTAAGGTGCGTTTAGCTCTGAGGTAGCATATTTGTATGCAATTAACTATCCATCGTGCAATACCTGCTTTTGAAATGGGGTTGCCCTTATGTGGTGGTGAGAAAGCAACAAAGAGTTGTTTTGTCTTCCTAAAAGGTTTGGTTCTTTCAATGTAATACAGTATCGCTCTTTTTACATCTAATGTGTGAAGAGCACATTCTGCTACTGAGTCTGGTTGAGGAAAAAAGACGGGTAACTCAACAGACTGGTTGAGATGAAAAGCAGAAACGACTTTGGGTAAAATTTTTGGGTTAGTCCTGAGAACCACTTCATTTTGGTGAATTTGTAAAAATGGTTCTTGTATGGCTAATGCCTAGAGCTCACCAACTCTCCTAAGAGATGTGATGGCTATAAGGAAGGCTACTTTCCAAGATAGAAATTGTAATTCGCATCTGTGCATAGGCTCAAATGGTGGGCCTATGAGTCTTGTAAGGACTATATTAAGATTCCACACGGGAGAAGGTGGAAGTCTAGGAGGAATTATTCTTTTGAGTCCTTCCATAAAGACTTTGATAGCGGGTACTCGAAACAAAGACAAGTGTAGTCTGTTTTGTAGGTAAGCCGCAATAGCGGCAAGATGTAATCGTATAGATGTATATGCTAAGTTAGCACGTTGTAGGTGTAACAGATAGCAAATGATGTTTTGAGTTGAGGCATCTAACGGATTGATTTGGTTTTTAGTACAATAAATTGCAAATAGTTTCCATTTTGCTGCATAGCATGCTCTTGTGGTAGGACGTCTAGCCTCCTTAATGACGTTCATGCAGTCTGATGGGAGTTTAAGGTAGCCAAATTCAAAGACTTCAGGTGCCAGATCGCAAGGTTGAGTTGACTGGGATCTGGATGTCTTATCTCTCCATGGTTCTGAGTGAGAAGCTTGGGGGAGAGGTGTAATTTTTGGTGAGGAACTATTGATAGTTCCAACAAGGTTGTGAACCATGGTTGTCGAGCCCATGTGGGAGCAACTAGGATCATTGTGAGGGATTGTTGAGTGAGCTTCCGAACCACTAATGGAATTAGCGGGAGAGGTGGAAAAGCGTAAGCAAATTGCTCTGACCAATTCATCCATAGCGCATTGCCTTTGGACAATGGGTGTGGATACCTGGACGCGAAGGTTGGGCATTTTGCGTTGTAGTGTGTGGTGAACAGATCTATTTCTGGGTAGCCCCACATTTGGAAGAATGGGAGGAGTACTTGGGGATGTAGTTCCCATTCGTGGATCTGTTGTCTCTGACGACTGAGTAGATCTGCAATTTGATTGTCTACTCCTGGGGAGATGTTGTGCAAGGAGGTATATGTTTTGAGGAATGGCCCACCTCCAAATGCTTTAAGCTAGGTGTGAAAGTTGTAGGGAGTGTGCCCCTCCCTGTTTTTGTATGTAGTACATTGCTGTCATGTTGTCTGTACGAACTAGGACAGCTTTGCCTACTAGATGTGTCTGAAAAGCTTTTAGTGCTAGAAAAATTGCAAGCAGCTCCAGATGGTTTATGTGGAGCTGTTTTTGTTGTAGAGTCCACATGCCTTGAATGGTATGTGTTTGAAGATGAGCTCCCCAACCCGTGAGGGATGCGCCTGCTGTTAGCACTATCTGTGGAACCGGATCGATGAATGGCCGCCCCTTGGAAAGGTTTTGTGTATTCCACCACTGCAGAGAGCGATGAGTGCGGCCGTCCACCAACACCAGATCGTTTAAGTGACCTTGAGCCTGGTTCCACTGACGTGCTAAGCATTCCTGTAGGGGACGCATTTGGAGTCTTGCGTAAGGAACAATTAGAATGCAAGACGGCATCATTCCGATCAACTGCATAAACACTCGGGCTGGTAGGGAGTGTTGCGGTTGAAATTGTGATATTAATTTTTGCATGTTGCGTATTCTGACTGGATTGGGGTACGCTAGAGCTTTGCGGACGTCTATTGTAGCTCCTAGATACGCTTGCGTGTTGGAGGGATGCAGATGAGACTTGGTGAGGTTGACAGTGAATCCCAAGTCGTGAAGTAGTTGAACTGTTTTGTGAGTGTGGTGTAGGCAGCTGTGTTGCGACTTGGCTTTTATTAGCCAGTCGTCTAAGTAAGGGAAGACGTGAATGTGTTGTCTTCTTAAATGAGCGGCTACTACTGCTAGGCACTTGGTGAATACTCTTGGTGCTGTAGTGACCCCGAATGGGAGGACTTTGAATTGGTAGTGTTGTCCGTCCACCACGAACCTGAGATATTTCCTGTGAGCCAGGTGAATGGGAATATGAAAATAGGCGTCCTTTAAATCTAGAGTGGAAAGAAAGTCGCCTTGCTGAAGCAATGTGAGCACCTGTTGTAGGGTGACCATGTGGAAGTGGTCTGATTGAATGTAGAGGTTTAGCTGTCTGAGGTCCAGTATGGGCCTGAGAGAGCCGTCCTTTTTGGTAATTAAAAAGTAAAGGGAGTACAGTCCTGTCCCTTGGTGATGTAAGGGGACTGGTTCAATTGCATGTTTGTGTAACAGAGAGAGGACTTCTTAGTTAAACAGGGTGAGATGTTCTGGTGACATTGCCCGCTCTCTCGGAAGGATTGTTGACAGGTAATAACCATTTTGGATAATTTGTATTACCCACTTATCTGAGGTGATTGAATTCCAGACAGGTAGGAACTGTGAGAGACGTCTCCCGACGGGAGTGGAATGGTCGGGGGGTAATGGGGGGGAAGTCACCGTTTGTTGGCAGGGGAAGTGCGGGTGGAATTGCCTCTTCCTCTGCCCTTGTTATTGTTTCCTCTGTAACCTCCTCGAAAATAGCCTCTGGAGGGGCTACATTGGTTGTTCCCCTTGTAAGAGGAGGGATTTTCTGACCACATTTGCAAATGTTGTAGAAGTTTTTCTAATTCGTCATAATGTGCCCTGTCGTAGCGTGCCAATAGAGCTTGAGCATTGGCAATACGCCAAGTGTTGGCGGCCTGGGAAGCTACCCTTTTGCCTGAGGCATCGATAAGTTTTGACTCCTTATCAGGAGGAGCAGCGTCACCTGTTGTTTGAGAGTTAGCTCTCTTGCGGGCATTAGACACAACAAGAGAGTCCAGTGATAACTGACGTACAAGTTACTTACCTTCGGTAACGATGTATCTGGTAGAGACGATTCTAGCTGCAGATTCCTTAACGTAGAATATCCCCAGGCGTGAGACTGGACCCGGAAAACTTTCTTTGTCCCAGCATCTCTGCGCGCCGGGGGCGGCACCACGCGACTCCGCCCTGACGTACTCCGCGGGCGTGACGTCAGCGAGGTCACATAAGCCCCACCCCGGCGCGCTGACATCAGTTTTCTTCTGAGAACTTTTCCGCGCCACAACGCGGATCCATCACAAACAAAACTGTGTAGAGTATGGGAACAGTGTGCGAAAAAGCAGCAAACAAATGAGAGAAAAACCAAAGGTGAGGAACAGCACCAGGTGGAAAAGTGCCAAGCACTAAGGTACCAAGAAACCATAGCAGTGAAGCCATAGCAGGGAGAGAGCAGAACATCGCGCTGAGGAACAACCATGCAAGCCAAGGCCACATCCACCCTGGAGGCAGAAAGCATGTGGACAACGCAATAGCAGAAGAGAGAGAGAGAGCCTGCAAGCACAAGCCATAACAGAGAAGGGCACAAGCCCGGAACAGAGGAGTAACAGCAATCCACCCCCAGACTACACCATGAAGGAGGGCCGGAACTCCTGAAAGGAGCGAAAGGCCGAGGGACAGGCAAAAGAACCCCCAACTTAGAGGACTGCGAAGGGCGCAGAAACCCCTAGCAAGTAAAAGGAGAAAAACGAAAGTAGACCCCTACGCTGGAGAGAAACCAGGCGGAGGGAGGCAGAGGCACACAGATACCAACCGACCCTGCATGAGAAAGAAAGGGGGGTGGAATAATCAAGCAAAACGAGGCATGCTGTCCGGGAGGAAGCGAGAGGGCACCACAGAAAACAAGCCACCCGAAGGGAGACGAGTGCAGAAAACCAAGCTGAAGGTCCTCGCAGAACGGGGAGGAAGGGCGGGTCGTGAAGGAATCTGCGGCTAGAATCGTCTCTACCAGATACATTGTTACCGAAGGTAAATAACTTGTACATCTGATAGAGACTACTAGCCGCAGATTCCTTAACGTAGAATAGATACCCTAGCCATACCCAGAGGGGAGGAGGGCCTGCGAGAGAACGTCCCCAGTAGAAAGAAACACAGAGCCCCAGCAGGGGATGCGTCACGGGGACAGAAGGGCGGCCCAGCCCCCACCAAGCAGAAGGAAGCAAGGACAAGGCGAAGGGAAGACCAGGAGACCCCAAGCCCATCCAGGGAACAACTGCTTAGAAACCTCCGAGGGACGGACAGCCGCAGAAGAGCACCCAGGATGAAAAGAACCATCCGAACGCCAGGGAGAAGAGGTAGAACCAGAGGCAGAGCCCGCCTGAGGAAAACACACAGACACCCAGCGACGGGGGACAGCGGGACAGCCATCAGCCTCAAGGCAGCGGAGAAGGCAGAATTGGCTCCACAGCCAAGAACCGCAGGCGTAAGGGGAAAGGCACAGGTGCGCAAAGCCCCAGTAGAACAAGAGACAGGGGCACAAGGAAACACACCAAGGGCCACATCGGCGGACCAGAACAAGCAGGCATGCGCAGCCAGCAGGAGACCGCACCAAGGAGCCGCGCACCCAGAACAAGCCAGGCGCCAGCCGAAGGCAGAGGCCAGAGAAGGCCAAGAGCCGGTCCAGAGACACACACCGACCCACCAAGAAGTGGGACGAGGCAGAAGAGAAAGAGAGAGAGACACGGAGGACGGTCCAAGCCGGCAACCAGAACACAGAAAGCCAAGAAAAGCTAGTCCCAACTGGAACACCAGACAGAGGACCAGGCCAAAATGCCGGACAGAAGGACGGAAGCGCCACAACACAACGCCGAGGACAGCACGCCAGGCAGGTGTAGCGATGAAGCGAACCCGGAGAAGGGCAAGCGGGGCGCCGCGCAAACTGCGCCAAGAGAATAGGTAAAGAGACCGCACCTGCGGTATACCGTGACGCCGTGGAGGGCACGGAACCCGAAACCGCACTGTCCCAGCCCATGACAGACCTATATAATAGCTACAAGTACCCCACATAGGGCATGTTACTTCCCAAAAGACATGGGAACACCTCTTAGGAAAAAATTTCCGCAGCAGAGGGCAACCAGAAAGACCTACGGGCAAACCGCAGACAGCGTAGCAGCAGCGAACAAAAATACAAAGAAGGCCCAATCTGAGGACCAACACGGCTTTACCAACAGCCAAAATCACTAGTGAAAACAGAGGGCCGACCAGCAGCCAACAACACCGAAGGGCCAACGAAGGACCCCGAAGGGGCACCAACCACAGAGCACACAACCGGGTTACTGAGCACTAAGCTCCAGAAAAAACAACGGGAGAACACCTCCCCGAACACACCAGAGGACCGACGTCCAGGTTCACTGAGGAGGAGGAGGACGAAGCCCCGCAAGGAACCGCCGAATGGCAGAATCCGCAGAGGCGTGAAACAAAAGAGTGCCATCAAAAGGAAGGTCAACCAGACGCTCCCGAACATTCTCAGGGAAAACACTATCCCTTAACCATGCATGGCGACGGAGGGCCACGGAACTAGCCATACTACGACCAAGAGCCTCCGAGACATCAAGAGCCGAGCGAAGAATAAACGCGGCCAGCTCCCGGTCATCCAACACATGGTGCCGCAGATCAACCGGGGCACCCGCCTGAGAGGCACAAGACAGAAGGGACTCCACGGAATCCCACAAACTGGAAGTGGCTCTAGCTAACACACAAAGCGTGTTGAGCGCCCGCAAGGCAGCACTGGAGGAAGTGAAGATGCTACGCCCCCAGGAATCCAGCCACCTGGCCTCCCGTGATGGAGGGGCCAAAAGGGAAGGCAAGTAAGGAAAGGCCATCTGCAGAAGAGGGCCCCGAGTAGAAGGATGGAAGGAAAGACAGACAGGATCATGCGGAGCAGGACGGTGGCGCTGCAGGAGCGACTGGGGCACCGGGTCTCCCGTGGCAGGACGCCCCCAGGCCCCAAGAGAGAATTGTAGAGCGAAGCTTCGAAGGGAAGAAGCAGCTCCCGTCCACCAGAACCCTGGTGGAGAACCTCAAGCAAGTGGTCCGCGGGGAAATGTGTAGCTGGGTCGCCCATGCACAAAATCCCAGCGGCCTTGGAAACAGCCAGGGCGAAAGCAGCACTCGCCTCCGTAGGGCAACGCGGTGGGGAGAGCAACTCCTCCGTGGGTGACGGCTGCGCACTAAGCCGGCCGTCCCCCAGCCCAAGCGGAGGAAGAAACGGCCAAGCCCGGAAAGGGGGAGGGCTGACAGAGGAGTGGGGAACCGGAGGCGCCTCAGGGGAAGACTGTGGGCGCGGGGATGGCGAAGAGCCCTCCTTGGAAGTCGCCGGGGAGAAAGCCACTACGCGGCGCCCCGTCTCTGGGGAAGAAGAGACAAACAGTTGCCTGACTTCCGGAGAAGAGGGGGCCTCCGAAGAGGAGTCGACGACCAGACGTCGGCACGGCGCCATGGGGTCCACCACTGGCGCGACGTCGACCGGCGCCGAAGGGGACGCGGCGACGACCTCCACCACCACCCGCGCCGCGGGAGAACGGGGCGGGGACGGAGCCGAGGTGGCTAAATAACGGCGCCGAAAAGGCGCCGACTCGACCTCCGACGAGGCAGCCGCCTGCGTGGAGAGACGAGGAGGGCCCGCGGACACGCCCCGGCCCTTAGCTAGCCCATGCGGCGCCGCCAGGGCCGACAGCCGCCGGCACCTGAGCGGCGTCAGCTCGGCCTCGGACAAGGCCGCAGCCTGCCCAGAGGACCGAGTAGGACTCGGGGACAAGCCACAAGTCCCGGCAACCTCCCGCGACACCACAGGGACCCCCACGGGGGTTTGCGGCGAGGCAGAGGCGCCGTGGGCCGAAGGAGGGAACCCCGTAGGGCCGCACCCCGACGACACCACACCAAGACCTGAAGCCGAACTTGTCGGCGCCAGTGCCACCGGCGACTCCGCAGAAGGCCCCACACGAGGCAGGGGGTCAGCGGACGTCCCAGGAAGAGGAGGAGGAGCCAAGGAGGCCTGCAGGGCCACAGCATAGGCCTCCATTTGGACTCTGGACGCCCCAGCGCCGGGAAACGGCGGGTAAGGCGACGACGTACGAGGCCGCACGACCTGCGGAGAACCCGCGCCCCCCACAGGGCGGGGACCGGGCCTCGGGGACAAGCTGTGACACTTACCAACGGGCGAGCGATGCCCCTGCGGCCTCGGGGAAGGACGATGTCGGAGGCGGAAGCGGCGGTTCTTGGCCCCTTCCGCGGGGGACGGACGCGATGAGGACGCTGACCTGGACATGCGGGCCGAAAGGAGTTTCATCCGGCGCTCCCGCCGGGACTTCGGTTTCATCTGCTGACAAGCCTCGCAGTCCGTGGAGTCATGGTGCTCCCCCAAACACCACATACAAATGGGGTGGGGGTCCGTTGCCGACATCTGGCGCGCGCAAGACGAGCACGTCTTGAAGCCCGAAGGCATTTGCACACTGTTCTCAAGGAAAACGCAAAGCGTTGAAGAAAAGAGGAAGGCCTGAAAACAGGCCAGGGACACGATCCGGATCCGCGTGGCACGCGGAAAAGAAGGAAACTGATGTCAGCGCGCCGGGGTGGGGCTTATGTGACCTCGCTGACGTCACGCCCGCGGAGTACGTCAGGGCGGAGTCGCATGGTGCCACCACCCGGCGCGCAGAGATGCTGGGACAAAGAAAGTTTTCCGGGTCCAGTCTCACGCCTGGGGATATTCTACGTTAAGGAATCTGCGGCTAGTAGTCTCTATCAGATATTTTATGTATACAGGGTCTGTAGGAGCGGCCTTGTATTTTTTATCTACCCGAGGTGTTAGTATTCGGGCACTAACTGGGTCCTTGAATACTTCATTAGTATGTTTTAACATGCCTTTTAGCATGGGTAGAGAGTTAGTAGACCTTTGTGAATGTGTGAACGTTTCTACAAGGAAATCCTCTTCTAGAGGGTCACTATGTAGTTCCACCCCGTGATATTGGGCAGCCCTGTTGATGAGTTGCACACAGCCAATGTTGTCATCAGGTGGGGAAGGCCTAGAGGGATATAGATCAGAGTCATTTGGTACATCTGGATCCTTATCATAATCATCCCATGGGTCAGTGTCATGTGGTATGTCAGGGTCTTGCGGGATATGATGATCATCCCCAATCCCATCCCCATCATCGAAATCGTCATCCTGTGAGTCAGGTGACCGTGGAGGTGGTGAATTTGATGGTGTTATGTTTGGAATAGGAGGAGGAGATGGAGGCATATAAGGGGGAGAAGGGTTGGTACCCAAGTCTCTTTTTTGCTTAAGAGGTATAGGGCCCTCTTGTGGGAGGTCTAACTTCCGTTTCTTGGGAAGAGTAGCCATAAGGTGTCCAGTGTTGGGATTAATGCGGAGATTTTCTGTTTTGGGTCCAGAGGTGGTTCTTCAGATGGAAATTCTTTGGAAGGAGTCTCTGTTCCCTTTGGAGTGGATTTCGGCATCGAAGATTTTTGTTTAGAGTCTTTGGGTGCCGAGTATTTGGAATCTAGTTCTTTAGTTTTAGCCGGTTTAGGCTGTGTAGCCTTCGGAGTGGTCTGTTTCTGCTCCGAACTTTTCGGCGCAGAGGTTGTCGGCTCCGAGCTTTTAGGTGTGGAGCGTTTCGGTTCCGAGGATTTCGGTTTGAACGACTTCGGTTCCGGCTCTTTTGTCTTAGAGGGTTTCGGCTCCGAGGCTTTCGGTGTCGAAGATGTCCTCGGTACCGACAACATGGGAGGAGTCCTATGTTTCTCCTGATGTTTCGGTGCCGAAGGTGTTGGTTCGGCACCAGATTGGGATCGGCTCGAACTCGAGGGCTTATGTTTGCGTTTCATAGCCGGGCCGTAGGGCTGGGCATCTGAAACTTTTTCACGGTGTCGACCGGAGCCCGAGGGCGAGGGTGATACCGGAGCCTTTTCCTTAGCCTGAGTGGGCACATAGGGGTCTGTACTCACGGTCCGTTGAGCCGGAGTGACGCTCAGGTCTTCTTCCATGTCGGAGTCGGCTTCGGACACGAAGACCAGTTCTTCTTCTTCGGCTTGTGCGGCAGGACTGTGCTCTGGTTCGTCTCCGAAGATATCCGGTACGGAGCCGCTGCGGCGTTGCATCTCGTGGCGTCGAGCCCGACGATCACGGATGGTCTTCTTCGAACGGAATGATCGACACGCCTCGCAGGATGATTCTTTGTGTTCCGGGGATAGGCACAGGTTGCAGACCTCGTGCAGGTCGGTGCGTTGAAATTTAGCAAGACACCCGGGACATAGCTTGAACGGAGTCCGTTCCATCGAATGCTGGCGTGGTCGGCACGGGTAGGCCCGACGGCCCGCCTCCAAGTTCCCAATCGAAGGTTTCACAGTTTGGACGATACGCGAGGAATGGGAAAGCGCGATCGAAGACAATACCGTTGAGGGTAGAGGATTGCGCGTGGAAGGGGTTCGAGAACGATACCGAACCGGAGCGCAGCAATACACATCCGAACCCGATGGCGGAAAAAAACAATCTAAGGATGGAGTCGATGCCCATGCGCACTATAACCGAAAGGAGTCACCTACCTCGTGACTACAAAGACTTCTTCGAAGAAAAACAAAGTGCAAACATCCGGGCCCAACACCAGATGGCGATCTATGCTAACGCATATGATCTACAGCTCATATGCCTCGAACTTAGTGTTATCGGTTTTAAGGTAAGTATTCGGTAGTGGGAGTTGAGGTTCTGGGGGTAGACTCAGGGGTCCCCCAGGGTCAAGGATGCACTCTTGTTACAACCTCAGCGGCACTAGGGCGGCCGGGTGCAGAGTGTTGAGGCCCAATGTTATCCAATGGGGGATAGGGGGACTCCGGTTGGTGGCTGCTGACGAGCAGGCCACAAGGTTGTGGGAGCCAAGCTCCTGGTATTAGGCTCAGGGCAAAAGGGGATCCTGTTTAGCACAAAAAGTGCACCCGCAGCGGCGCAGGGGCGGCTGGGTGCAGGGTGCTGTTTTGGCGTCGGGTGCCCTGTTTTCAATGGGGATTTTCGGTTTTGGTTTTCAGCTGCAGACTCGGACCAGGAAGACTTCCGGGAGGAACCAACTGCTGGGCAGGTAAGTTGGAGGGCTCGGGGACGTAGGTGCACCTCGGGTTCTCTTCTCCAGGGCGCAGGGCGGCTGGATGCAGGGGTGTCTTTTGAGGCCGCATTTCCCCTTACCGGGCCACTCGTGGTTGGGGAATATATGACGTTACAACACAAACCATTACAACGCATGCTTTTACAGCGTGGTTTTTACATCGCAACTACCATTACATCGCATGATTTTACAACGCATACCATTATAACGCATTTTTTAAAGCACAAGTTACTAACTTGTGTAACGATATATCTGTAAGAGACAGTAGTTAGTGACAGATTCCTTACCTTAGAATATCCCCAGGCGTCAGGCTGGATCCGGAAAGTTTTGCGTAGCAGTACCCTTGCGCGTCGGTAGGCGGTGTCATGCGGCTCCGCGTCCGTCGTCGGCATCGCCGGAATGACGTTGCGGGCAATACTTAGACGCCGCCCCTGCGCGCTGACGTCAGTTCTGTACACGACTTTCCGCACCAGGAACGCAGAGCCATGCAAGAAGCTGACATTGGTGTCTGAAAAAATACTAGGGCCCTGAAAGGGATGTCCTTAACCCTAGAAATCAGTTCGCAGAACGGGGAGGATGGGTGGGCGGTAGGGAATCCGTCACTAACTACTGTCTCTTACAGATATATCGTTACACAAGTTAGTAACTTGTGCATCTGAAAGAGACACGTTAGTGACAGATTCCTTACCTTAGAATAGATACCCCAGCAATACCAACCCCGGTGGTGGGTCTGCGAACAAAGATCAGACAAGGAAGTCTCGGAGGACAAAACGGCCAAAGAAGCCGTCTCTCCGGACTTGGCTGTCAAGGCAGTAATGCTTGGTAAACGTGTGCAACGAGGCCCACGTAGCTGCCTGACAAATGTCCTGCAAAGGGACACCACGTCCTAAAGCCGTGGTGGCGGCTGTCGCCCTGGTGGAATGGGCACGCAACCCAACAGGAGGCTCCTTTTTAGCCAAAGAATAACAGGCCTTGATACACAAGACGACCCAGCGGGAGATGGTCCGCTTGTGTACCGCCCGACCTTTTTTGGCGCCCACGTAGCCAACAAAGAGCTGGTCGTCCACCCGGAAATGTTGTGTGCGATTTAGATAAAAGGAAATCGCACGTTTTGGGTCCAGACGGTGGAGCCTCTCTTCCTCTCTAGAAGGATGCGGAGGCGGAAAGAAGGTGGGCAAAGTGATGGTCTGCCCAATGTGGAAAGCAGTAACCACCTTTGGCAAGAACGACGGGCGCGTCCTGAGAACAACCTTGTCTGGATGGACAGACAGAAAGGGAGGCTTGCAAGAAAGAGCCTGGAGCTCACTCACCCACCGAGCGGAGGTGATAGCCACCAGAAAAGCTGTCTTCAGAGTTAGAAGACGAAGAGGACAGTTATGCAGAGGCTCAAAGGGAGCGCACATGAGAAAGGTAAGAACCAAATTCAAGTCCCACTGAGGCATCACAAACGGAACAGGAGGGAAGAGGTGTGTAATGCCTTTTAGGAATCTGTTAACAACAGGGGACTTGAAAAGGGAGGGCTGATCAGGAAGCCTGAGGAAGGCCGAGATTGCACAGAGATAGCCCTTGATGGTACCCAGGGCAGAACCCTGCTGGGCCAGAGAAAGAAGGAACAGAAGAACCTCAGAAAGAGGGGCAGAAAGGGGATTCACAGCCTTTGCTGTGCACCATGCCACAAATTTGTTCCACCTGCAGGCGTATACCACCTTAGTGGAGGGACGCCTGGTTGCCAGAATCACATCACAAACTTCGGGAGGCAAGTCGAAAGGAATCAACTGTCGCCGCTCAATCTCCACGCAAGGAGGTGGAGACTGGACAGGTTCGGGTGGAGGACCGTCCCCTGCTGCTGCGACAGAAGATCCTCCCGAAGAGGCAGACGGATCGGGGGATCGACGCTCATACTGAGTAGCTCGGGATACCAAACTCTTCGAGCCCAGTCCGGAGCCACAAGAATGACTTGGGCCCGGTCGCGCCGAATCTTCTTCAACACTCTGGGTAGAAATGGTATAGGCGGAAAGGCGTACAACAGACTGCAACTCCACTCGCGACGAAAAGTGTCGCCGAGCGAGTGCCGCCTTGGAAATTCCAACGCGCAGAACTGATGACATTGCGCGTTCTCTTCGGTGGCGAATAGATCTAACCAAGGCTCTCCCCACTGTAGAAAGAGTCCTTGCGCCACTTCCGAGTGAAGACGCCATTCGTGATCCATCATGCACCTGCGGCTGAGCTCGTCCGCCCTGGCGTTCAGGGAATCTGCCAGGTGTTGAACCATCAGGAATATGCCCTGATGTTCCAGCCATGTCCAGAGGCGCAGAGCCTCCTGACATAGGGTCCACGACCCCACCCCACCCCGTTTGTTGCAGTACCACATGGCGGTGGTGTTGTCTGTGAACACCTGCACTACTTTCCCTTTGACAGAGGGAAGGAATGCTTTGAGTGCAAGTCGGATCGCCCGGAGATCCAGAAGATTGATATGGAGCCGGGACTCCGCCGGAGATCAGAGGCCTTTGATCTCCGCCTCTCCCATGTGACCGCCCCATCCCAGAAGGGACGCGTCCGTCACAACTGTGTGCTCTGGCTGGGGAAGGGAGAGGGATCTGCCCATGACCCATTGCCGGTTCGAGAGCCACCACTGCAACTGTCTTGCAGTCCCTTCCGAGATCTGGACGCAATCTGACAGGTTCCCCATATGCTGCGCCCACTGGAACTTCAGGTCCCACTGCAGAGCCCGCATATGCCATCTGGCATGATCGACCAGCAGGATGCAGGAGGCCATGAGGCCCAGCAGCCTCAGGGTCATCCGTACCGAAACCCAGGATAGAGGCTGAAAGATCGGAATCATAGCCTGAATATCCCGGACTCGCCGTTCGGGAGGATAGGCCCGAAACTGCAACGTGTCCAGAACTGCTCCGATGAAAAGGAGCTGTGGAGAAGGAATCAGGTGCAACTTCGGCACGTTGATGGAGAACCCCAGCGAGTGCAGGAGTTCGGCAGTAGTCTGGAGGTGGGAGACAACTGCCTGGGACGAGCCCGCCTTCAGCAACCAGTCGTCGAGGTAGGGGAAGACCGGAACCCCTGCCCGGCGCAGATGAGCTGCGACCACCGCCATCACTTTCGTGAACACCCGAGGGGCGCTAGTAAGGCCAAAGGGGAGCACGGTGAACTGAAAATGCTCGAGGCCTACCGTGAACCGCAGGTAACGCCGGTGGGCCGGCAGGACGGGGATGTGAAAATATGCGTCCTGCAAGTCCAACGCTACCATCCAGTCTCCAGGGTCGAGGGCAGTCAAGACCTGAGCTAGGGTGAGCATCTTGAACTTCTCCTTCCGGAGGAAGCGATTGACGTTCCGGAGGTCCAAGATAGGACGCATTTCCTCCTTGTCCTTTTTGGGCACCAGAAAGTAGTGGGAGTAACAACCACGCCCTACTTCTGGGGTCGAAGCGCGTTCGATGGCCCTCTTGGGCAAGAGGGCCGCAACTTCCTTCTGAAGAAGCACCAAGTGATCCCCTGACATGCGGTGGCATTGAGGTGGCATGGCTGGGGGAGTGGTCACGAAGGGGAGGGAGTAGTCCCTTCGGACAATGTCCAAGACCCACTTGTCCGAGGTGATGGCACGCCAGTGGGGAAGGTGATGGCGGACCCTGCCCCCTACTGGCGTGCTGTGGACCTGAAAGGAAGGACTAGGAGGGCTTGGAGGCCGCGGATGGGGTAGGGGTGGTGGCCTGACCCGCACGCTGGTTACCCGACCCGCCTCGGCGGGAGCCACGTCCTCGGCCACGCGTAGACGCCTGCTGCACGGGCCGGTGGCTGGGCAGCGGACGTGACTGGGCGCCCCTTCCGTGGCCACGAAAGGGGTGAAAAAAAGACTGTTGCGGAGAGCGCACAGCAGAAAGGCCCAGGGACTTGGCTGTAGCCCGTGAGTTCTTAAAGCGCTCCAGCGCATGGTCTGCCTTGTTGCCGAAAAGGCCGACACCATCAAAGGGCATGTCCAGAAGAGTGTTTTGGACATCACCCGAGAAACCAGTGGTTCTCAGGCAGGCGTAGCGGCGCAGCGCCACTGTCGTCGCAAGCGATCTGCCCAGCGATATCGGCGGTATCTAGGCCACATCTGATGGTATACTTTGCCACATCCCTTCCTTCCGCAATGGCGCGGGAAAGCAGTGTCTGGACCTCCTCAGAACACTGGGGCAGAACCTGCGCCACCGAATCCCACAAACGGTGGGAATATCGGCCCAAGAGGCAAGTGGTGTTGACAGACCGCAAGCCAGCACTGGAGGAAGTAAAAACCTTCTTCCCAAATTGATCCAGTTTTTTGGATTCCCTATCCGGGGGAGCGGTAGGGAAGGCGCTCTGGGAAGCAGAGGCTTGGACAACACAGCTCTCAGGGGTGGGGTGTTGGGAGAGAAACATGGGGTCGCCCGGAGCAGGGCGATGGCGTCGGGTTACGTTCCTATCCACAGGAGCCCCTGTGGTGGGCTTGGACCAGGTGCCCAAAAGAACGTCAGAAAGTGCCTCGTTGAAAGGCAGCAGTGGCTCCGAGGAGGCTAGTCCTGACAGCCACTGTAGGCAACTGGAGGTGTAAAGCCTCAGCTGCCCTACGCAACACCGTTGCAAAGTTTGCTCCCTCCTCCGTTGCCACAGAAGGAGGAGACAGCATGCCAGAGTCAGGAGAGGTGTCCAGTCCACTGGCATCCCCAAGTTCCTCAGCCCAGTCCTGATCGAACTCACATTGGGCAGTGAGAGGGTCCTCAGACCCCTCCCAGTCCTCTTCGTCCTCCAAAGCAGGTTCAAAGTAAGGAGGAGGGACATGCGGGACCCAAGGTCGCATCGGCGCCGGGTCCGGCGCCGTGTCCGGAGAGAACCGGGGTACGACGCGCCGGGAACGGCACCGGTGAAATCAGCGCCGGTGGAGGTGTCGTCAGGTCAACCGGCGTCGATGGGGGTTGCGGCAACGCCGGGACCGGGGCTGGCATCGCCGGGACCGGAGTCGCCGGCGGCGCCGTAGGCACCCCAGAAGGGCCCGCGGGGCCCGAAGGCGCACCGGGGGGACCTTGAGGCCCGAAGAGGCGGGCCATGGCAGACAGGAACTCCTGTATTTCGGCTGGAGTCGCCACCGAACCCGGATAAGGCGGGTAATGCGACGGCGGCTCCACAGGCACTCCCGGAGCCGCGGACGGTGCCGACAGGACCCTCAGCCGAGTCGCAAGACCGGCGAGGGGAAGTCGTCGAGCGATGACGCTTCTTCGACTTCTTGTGCTTCGACTTACCGGAGGAGTGCGAAGACTTGGACCCCGACGACCGATGAGGACTCCGCGACCGGCCCCTCGACCTCTCACATGACCGGGGCTTGGGTTGGCGCGGAGCCGACTGCCGGACCTCGAGGAGCTTTCGAGACCGCTCTCGCAAAGCCTTCGGATGCAAGGCCCAGCAGTCGGGGCACGACTTGGAGTCGTGGTCGCGTCCGAGGCAGTAGAGACAGTCTCGATGCGGGTCCGTGATCGACATCATCCGACCACAGGCGTCGCATGGCTTGAAGCCGGGCATCCCTACTGACACCGTCGGAGTCGAACGACTCGAGAAAAAACAGTGATAAAAATCACAAAAAACGTAGTCAATAAATGACTAGGGCACTGCTCTTCCCAGATCTGCGCTTACTGGCGCGGAAAAAGAAGAACTGAAGTCAGCGCACAGGGGCGGCGTCTAAGTACTGCCCGCGACGTCATTCCGGCGATCCCGACGCCGACGACGGACGCGTAGCCGCACGACGACGCCTACCGACGCGCAAGGGTACTGCTACGCAAAACTTTCCGGATCCAGCCTGACGCCTGGCGATATTCGAACGTAAGGAATCTGTCACTAACGTGTCTCTTTCAGATACTACCATTATAACGCATTCCATTACAACGCATACGATTACAACGCATAATACTTTTAGTGCAACAGTAGGGTAAGTGTTGGATAGCGTAGGGGTAAAAATTACTATTCCCTCTCCAGTGAGTGCAACAGTAGGGAAAGTGTTGGATAGCGTAGGGGTAAAAATTACTATCCACTCCAGTGAGTGCAACAGTAGGGAAAGTGTTGGATAGCGTAGGGGTATAAATTACTATTCCCCCTCCAGTGAGTGCAACAGTAGGGAAAGTGTTGGATAGTGTAGGGGTAAAAATTACTATTCCCAACTACCCCAAACCCATACCAAAACTTAAAATTCTCCATTACTTACCTTATAATGCGTTGTGATGACATGCATTGTAATGGCATGCGTTGTAATGGCATGTGTTGTAATGACATGCATTGTATTGCCATGTGTTGTAATGGCATGCAATGTAAAGGCACTTGCGTTGTAAAAGTTGCGTTATTAAAGCATTGCGATGTAATGACTGCGTTGTAATGGATGTTTCCCGTGGTTGGGGGGGGGGGGTCTCCGTGCAGAGGCTGCAGGCGACGTCGGGGAGTCCTGGAGGGGTCATCCCACAGTGGACTCGGACTCTGGTGCGCTGGGGGACCTCGATGGGACCGGTGGGCCACTAGAACTCGGGCCGTAGGCGAGGGGGGCAGTGGTGGTTCCAGGCGTCGGGTTACTTTTTCCTCAGCAGGCTCGGAGTCTTTCTTTGGTGTTTCTTCTGAACAGAGCTGCTGTTCACAGGAGTCCGGTCTTTGTTGAAGGCAGTCAGTCCTCCCAGGGGTTCTGGAGGTCGCTGGCTGCAGGACAAGACGATTTTTGGCGCAGGATCTCTGGAAACTGCAGACAGGCCGGTAGGGCTGGGGCCAAGTCAGTTGTTCTCTGCAGTCTCCTCTGCTGGGCGTCTTCTTTCATCCTTTTTCTTCTTCGGTTGCGGGAATCGGAGTTCTTGGTTCAGGGCTGCCCTCTAAATACTGTATTTAGGGGGCGTTTTAGGGATCTCGGGGTCAGTAGCCAATGGGCTACTGACCTTAGGGTGACTACACCCTTAGTGTGCTCACCCCACGTGGAGGAGTGAGCACAATCCCTAATCCTGATTGGGGGGGCCTGCCATCTGCAAGATGGCGGGCACTGAAGAGTGAGCTTCACCTCGCCTTCCCCACCTGAGGGGTGGGGTTAGCACATCTTCTGGGCTGGCTAATTTTTCCCGCCTATCTTCGCGCCGAAAAGAAGGAGAGACAGGAAGGGGGTCTGCTCCTGATAGCAGGAGAGGCTGGGGGTCGCATTACAAAGGCTGCAAGGCCTTTGAAGCTCCCCTGCCACAGATGGCTCTTCCTGGCCTGGGGGAGGTGTGAACACCTACGCCCAGGAAAGGCTTTGTTTCGGGGCTCAGGGAGCGAAGGCTCCCACACCAGGGGTCCAGAAACATGTCTCGTGGTGGCAGGCTGGTGTGTACCAGTCAGAGAAACCACCAGAGGCTGGTCGTTTTTCAGGGGGGCATCTCTAAGATGCCCTCTGTGTGCATTTTTCATTAAATCCCACACTGGCATCTGTGTGGGTTTAATGTGCTGAGAAGTTTGATACCAAACTTCTCAGTTTTCAGTGTAGCCATTATGGTGCTGTGGAGTTCGTAATGACAAACTCCCAGCACCATATACTCTTAATGGCAGCACTGCACTTACAATGTCTAAGAATGGACTTAGACACTGTAGGGGTACAGGGCTCATGCACCTGTACCCTCACCACTTGTATAGGGCACCCAGCTAGAGGGGTGACTCATCTATGCCAGGGCAGTGGGTTGTAGGCATGGCACACAGGGATGGGTGCCATGTCTACTCTTCACTTTCTTTTTGCACCAAAACACGCAGCCTGCAATGGGAGTGTGTGTGTGTAATGGTACAGGGCCTCTAAGTGTGGCACAATAAGTGCTGCAGCCCTTGGAGGTCTTCCCTGGTCACAGTGCCCTCGGTACCTGTGGTACCATTTACCAGGGGCTGACCTGTGGCCAGAGATGCCAATTGGGTTTGGGTACAGTTTTGAGGGAAAGAACACAGGCCCTGAGAACCTGATTGGCAGGGACCGAGGGCACATCAAGTCAAAAGTGCATCAGTAGTCTGGCAAAAAGTGGGGGGGTTACTGCAACAGAAACCCAGCTTCTCACAGTCACCATCCGTGAAATCTGGTTGGGGAAGGGACAGGGATCTGCCTCTGACCCAATCCTGGTCCGTAAGCCACCACTGCAGTTGTTGTGCAGTTCCCTCCGAGATCTGGACGTAGTCGGAAAGATTCCCCATATGCTGCGCCCACTGAAAACTGCAGAGCCCGCATATGCCACCCGGCATGATTGACCAGCAGGAAGTAGGAGGCCATGAGGCCCAGCAGCCTCAGTCATTCTCACCGAAATCCGGGATAGAGGCTGAAACGAACAAGTTACTTACCTTCAGTAACGATATATCTGTAAGAAACATAGGTTAGTTATAGATTCCTTACCTTAGAATTACCCCCAGGCGTCAGACAAAGTTTTTCGTCAGCAGTACCCCTGCGCGTCGGAAGGTGGCATCGGTAGACTCCGCGTTCGTCGCCGGGATGACGGCGCGGTAGCTACTTAGACGCCGCCCTCGCTGGCTGACGTCAGTTCTGTACACGACTTTCCACGCCAGAAGCGCAGAGCCATGCAAGACACTGACTACTGGTGCACAAAACTAGGGCCCTCAAAGGATGACCTTAACCCTAGAAGTCAGTTCGCAGAACGGGGAGGATGGGGTGGGGCGGTAAGGAATCTATAACTAACCTATGTTTCTTACAGATAAATCGTTACCGAAGGTAAGTAACTTGTTCATCTGAAAGAAAAAGTTAGTAATATATTCCTTACCTTAGAATAGATACCCTAGCAATACCAACCCCGGAGGTGGGTCTGCAAACCAAGTTCACACCAGAAAGTCCTGGAGAACAGAACGGCCAAAGAAGCAGTCTCTACGGGCTTGGCTGTCTAGGCAGTAGTGTTTGGTGAACGTGTGCAGCGATGCCAACGTAGCTGCCTGACAGATGTCATTCGGGGGGGGACTCGTCGCCCCAAAGCAGTAGTAGCTGCCGTCGCCCTGGTGGAATGGGCGCGCAGCCCCACTGGAGGCTCCTTCTTTGCCAAAGAGTAGCAGGCTTTGATGCACAGAACGACCCACCTGGAGATTGTTCGTTTCTGCACGGCCCGACATTTCTTAGCGCCCACGTAACCAACAAAGAGCTGGTCGTCCACCCGGAATTGTTTGGTGCGATCCAAGTAGAAGGAAAGCGCACATTTTGGATCCAGACAGCGGAGCCTCTCTTCCTCTTTTGAAGGATGCGGAGGCGGAAAGAAGGTGGGCAAAATGATGGTTTGGCCAATGTGGAAAGAAGTAACCACCTTGGGAAGAAAGGAAGGTCTAGATCTCAGGACGACCTTGTCCGGATGGACAGCCAGAAAGGGAGGCTTGAAAGAAAGAGCTTGTAGCTCACTCACCCTGCGTGCAGAGGTGATGGCCACCAGAAAGACAGTTTTCAAAGTGAGAAGTCTGAGAGGACAGTTATGTAGCGGCTCAAAGGGAGCGCACATGAGGTAGGTAAGAACCAAGTTCAAGTCCCAATGAGGCATTACGAAGGGAACAGGAGGAAAAAGATGAGTAATGCCCTTAAGGAATCTATTTACAACAGGGGACTTGAAAAGAGAAGGCTGATCCGGAAGCCTAAGGAAGGCTGAAATGGCCGAGAGGTAGCCCTTTAGGGTGCCCAGAGCAGAGCCCTGCTGGGCCAAAGAAAGGAGGAACAAGAGAACTTCAGAAAGAGGGGCGGAAAGGGGATCCACAGCCTTTGCTGCGCACCATGCCACAAATTTGTTCCATCTGCAGGCGTATACCGTCTTAGTGGAGGGACGCCTGGCTGCCAAGATAACGCAGACTTCGGGAGGCAGGTCAAACGACGTCAACTGCCGCCGCTCAATCTCCACGCAAGGAGGTGGAGGCTGGACAGGTTCGGGTGGAGGACCGTCCCCTCCTGCTGCGAAAGAAGATCCTCCCGAAGAGGCAGTCTGATCGGAGGATCGATGGCCATGTTGAGCAGCTCGGGATACCAGACTCTTCGTGCCCAATCCGGAGCCACAAGAATGACTTGGGCCCCGTCGCGCTTGATCTTCTTTAGCACTCTGGGCAGAAGTGGTATAGGCGGAAGGGCGTATAGAAGACCGTAACTCCACTCGCGACGAAAAGCGTCGCCTAGCGAGTGCCGCCTTGGAAATTCCAACGCACAGAACTGCTGACATTGCGCGTTCTCTTCGGTGGCGAATAGATCTAACCAAGGCTCTCCCCACTGCTGAAAGAGACCTTGCACCACCTCCGAGAAAGGACGCCATTCGTGATCCATCATGCCCCTGCGGCTGAGTTCGTCCGCCCTGGCGTTCAGAGAACCTGCCAGGTGTTGAACCACCAGGGATATGCCCTGATGTTCCAGCCATGTCCAGAGGCGGAGGGCCTCCTGACATAGGGTCCATGACCCCACCCCGCCTTGTTTGTTGCAGTACCACATGGCGGTGGTGTTGTCCGTGAACACCTGCACTACTCTTCCCCGGACAGAGGGAAGGAATGCCTTGAGTGCAAGACGAATCGCCCGAAGCTCCAGAAGGTTGATGTGGAGCCCGGACTCCGCCAGAGACCAGAGGCCTCTGATCTCCGCCTCCCCCATGTGGCCGCCCCATCCCAGAAGTGATGCATCGGCCACCACTGTGAACTCTGGTTGAGGAAGGGAGAGGGATCTGCCTTCGACCCAATCCTGGTTCATAAGCCACCACTGCAATTGGTGTGCAGTGCCCTCCGAGATCTGGACGGAATCGGACAGATTCCCTTGATGTTGGGCCCACTGGAACTTCAGGTCCCACTGCAGAGCCCGCATATGCCATCTGGCATGATCCACCAGCAGGATGCAGGAGGCCATCAGACCCAGCAGCCTGAGGGTCATCCTGACCGAAACCCGGGATAGAGGCTGAAAGATCGGAATCATAGCCCGAATGTACGAGTTACTTACCTCCGGTAACGATGTATCTGGTAGAGACGTTGTCTAGCCGCAGATTCCTTAACTTAGAATATCCCCAGGCGTCAGACTGGATCCGGAAAACTTTTTGCAGCAACACCTCTGCGAGCCGGCGCCACACGACCCCGCCCCGACGTCGTCCACGTACGTGACGTCAGCGAGGTCATATAAGTCCCTCCCGGCGCGCTGACGTTAGTTTTCTTCGGAGAAACTTTTCCGCGGCACAACGCGGAGCCACCAATAAAAAATCTGTGAAAGTATGGGAACAGTGTGCGAGGGATGAAAATCCATGAATAAAGAAGGAGGATGGTGCAAGACGCCATCGTAAAAGACAGAATTAGATACTGCGGACATATAAATGAAAAAACTGTGAGAAAGGACCCCGCAAGCAATGCGAAGACCCTTCCTAGGTGCAACAAGGGAAGAACATCTCAACAGAGAGAAATAGTCTGTTATTACCATGTAGAACAGCAGACAGAACTAGACTGTTATTACCATGTAGAACTGTGTTGTCTAGCAAGAACAGAGCACAGAGAGAACAACAGTCCACCGCAGGAAGGTATGAAAAATGAAAAGACTGGCACTACCCCTATAGTAATGGAGGTCTGAAACAGAGGTTAACAGATCCCCAAAGAAGACCACTGTAGAGGAGACCAGAACCGTGAGCCAATAGTGAAGGCGGGAGGGAAGGAAGGCAGCAGGAGAAGAAAAGAAAATGAAGATGAATCTCCTGGTGAAGGTTAATCAAAAAGGCATCATTTTAGATGTAAGAAACCCCTGAGAGGGAGTCAATTGTATATGGCAACTCTGAAAGGAACGCAACAATGTGAGCACCCGTGAGCAAAAAACCAATGGCAACAGAGAGGCCAGCGGAGAACCCCACTTGGCAAGATTGTCGCAGAACGGGGAGGCTGGGTGGGCGTTAAGGAATCTGCGGCTAGACAACGTCTCTACCAGATACATCGTTACCGAAGGGAAGTAACTCGTACATCTGATAGAGACATCTAGCCGCAGATTCCTTAACTTAGAATAGATACCACAGCCATACCCCAAAAGGGGAGGTGGGTCTGCGGCAAAACAACAGAAATCGCCAAGCACCTGAGCCGGCAACAGAGTGACGGACAATGGGGAATGCTATGGCGGGACAGCCAAACAGCAACCCAATTAGTTTTGAAGAACAAAAGATAACGGGATGCAAGACATTGTAAAAATGCCAGCTACACCATACTTGTATAAGCCTGAGAGACAGAAACGCACCAGCTATATACCAGAACAACCCTTTCAGCGTAATGGCGCAGTATGTGAACACCGACCAAAGGTGGAGAAGAAACAAAGAGATGCAACCAGAGCCTACCAGGCTAGCCCACGGAGGGAAGGCCGGAGAGGCTACAGCCAACAACCAAAGGTCAAGAGGTCGAAATCAGCAATATATTTAAAATTGCAGGCAGGGACAAGAAGCACGCCAAGTGCACACCCAGTCCCAAAAGGGAGAACAGGGGCGAACATCGACAATCATAAGCACCCGGATGCAGGCCAGCACAGAAACATGCCCAGAGCAAACAGCCACAGAGACCATAAGGTGGCGTGGCTAACATAAGCATAAGGCCGCTCGACCAGGCAGCTGGAAGACCAAGGTGAGAACCAACACCCGAAATACAGAATTGCAGGGTGTAGACGTAGGACTACTGACAGTAGATGTGCCGTTCTGCACGCCCAGCTGATAGTATATAGGGCGACTTAAAGGAGGCACCCCCGAAGGAAGGTGCAGCAGAGGCACCAAAGTATGAAGGCGTAGAAACGCAGAATTTCAGACCACCCTCTCCGACTGGAAGGAAAGTAATCCTTGTCCAGAAGAGAGATTGTTCAGTAACTTAACACGTAGAAGGGAGCAGTGTAAAGCCGGGGAAGCACCCTAGAAAGCAGAACACAAAAAGAGGTCTTATCGGTAATGCGCATGCATTACTAAAAGGCTCCCTGAAACATGGAGACTTAGGACCAGACGGTGTAGCCTCGAGGTGAAGAGTTAGGAATAAGAGTACCCATGGAACTTGTATATATATATACATAAATACATATATAAATAGCAAAAACGGGTAAACTAGTCACGACTATGCAACATGGTTGTAGAGGAACACAGCTGTTGCAGTAATGGCAGACGGAAGCTGCCTATAAAGCATGAACACCCCGAAAACCTCCCAAGGAGGAAATTGAAACAATAGCCAGAGGACCTATGATGTATAGAAGATGGTGCCAAGGCATAACATTGAACGCCCTATAACGGCAGAGAAGAGCAGCCTAGGACGCATAGAGGCCAAAGGATGCTTTAGGCCCAGTTGACCTAACAGAGCTATATAATAGCAAACAAGTACCCCACAAGGAGTATGCACACCCCAACAACGGGGAACACCTATCAGGACAAGCCACAGTCCGAGGAACAATCTGTGGAACACTGCCACAGTAGGTTAACTGCTAGTATAAAACGCATAACGCATCCAAAGGATGCTAAATGAAAGAGTAATCATCCTTGGCCAGGCGACAGGCAGACCTGAGGCTTACTACCAGCCGAAAACATAGAACGCATCAAAAGGATGCTAAATGAAAAGGTACCACCAGAACAAACGCGTGAGGAACACAGGTCTAAGAGGGGGGGCGAAAGCCCGCAAGGAGACGCTGAACAGCTGAGTCGGCGTGTGCATCAAACAATAAAACCCCATCAAAGGGCAAATCAACAAGTCTCTCCCGGATATTGTCCGGAAAGACGCTATCCCGTAACCAAGCATTGCGCTGCAAGGCGACAGAGCCAGCCATAGCCCGGCCTAAGGAATCTACAGTATCCAAGGCGGAGCGGATCATAAACTCAGCAAGGTCACGGCCATCCCGGAGAAGATGAAGGAGGTCAACAGGAGCGCGTTCAGTGCTGGTGGGGAGCAAAGACTCCGCAGAGTCCCACAGGGCAGAAGTAGCCCGAGCCAGGACACATACTGTATTAAGTGACCGCAGTGCAGCACTAGTGGAAGCAAAGATGTTCCGACCCCATGACTCAAGCCATCTGGACTCCCGGGAGGGAGGAAGCATTAGCCGGGTCAAGGAAGGGAAGGCAGTTTGCAAAACAAACCCCTGCGCGTCTGGCTGCAGGAATAAGCAGACCGGATCATGTGGAGCAGGACGGTGGCGATGCAAGACCGAACGAGCCACCGGGTCACCAGAAGCTGGTCGAACCCAGGTACCCAAAAGGGCATCATAAAGAGAGGCTTCAAAGGGCAGAAGCGGCTCCACATTCCCTGACCCACGGTGAAGGACATCAAGTAAGGGGTCCACAGTCAGGGGCGCCGAAGGGGGTTGCATGTTAAGAACCCGAGTGGCCAAGGAGACCACTCTTAGAAAAGACGCACCAGCCTCGGTAGCCATCCGAGGAGGGGACAGTAGCTCGTCATTAGGCGAGGGCTGTAAGCTAACCCTCCCAAGACAGTGAGGGTGCGACCAATGCTCAAGTGAGGGGAGCCCCATTGAGGAATGGGGGTCCTGACGAGGCTCCTGAATAGGCGAGGAGCCTGCCGGGTGCGGGTGCTCTTGAGGAGGCGGGGATCCTGCCAGATCCATATATTCTAAGGAAGGCACAGGCAACAATACCACCGGCGTCGCCGGGCATGAGGTCGACGCCAAACTCTCTTCCGATGCTTCCGGAGAAGATTCATCAACAACCCGGAGTGGACGCGGCGCCAAAACAACTTTAGTTGGCACCGATGGAGCTTTGTCCGGCGCCGACTCGAGTCGGCTCTGTTCGGCGCCGAATCCACGACGAGCTCCCCTTCCGAAGAAGAAGGAGCCGGATCCGGGGAGGCAAGCCTCCGACGCCGCACCGGCGCCGATTCAGCCTCAACCATAACAGGCGCTGACTACGGAGAAAGAAGCGGAGGCAGAGCCGGGGAGGCGAGTCTACGGCGCCGGACCCGGCTCCGGACCGGCGTCTGCCTGTCCGGAAGGCCGAGGGGTGCACAAAGCGAGGCTTTGAGCACCAGCAACCACCTGCGACACCACAGGGAGCCCCACGGAACTATGTGGCGCTGCTGGGGTGCAATGGGTCGTAGAGGGGGACCCAGCCGGGCCGCACCCTGACGACGCCATATGTATGGTAGAGGGGGAGCCAGCTGGGCCGCGCCCTGACGATACCATATCTCCGACGTCCTCAGAGGGCAAGGGCTCATTTGACGCCGGGGTCGAACCCACCGGCGAGTCAGTCGGAGACCCCACAGGTAGCGGAGGCCCTGAGGATGCCCCAGGGACGGGAGAGGACGCAAGGGAGGCCTGCAAAGCCGTGGCATAGGCCTCCATTTGGACCCGAGTCGCCCCCGCACCTGGATAGGGTGGATAGGGGCGCACATCCAGAACGTTCCGGGAACCAGTGCCCCTGGCAACAGAAGAAGGTGAGGTCGAGGACCTCGGCGACACACGCCGCGACTTACCAAGAAGTGGTGAACGACGGCCCCGGGCCCCAGAGGGCGATCGACGGCGGAACCGCATTGAAGCCGGGACACGAGACGACTCCGACCGGGACAGCCGTGCCGAAAGAAGCTTCATCCGGCGCTCCCGCCGGGACTTCGGTTTGAGGTGTTGGCAGGCGTCGCAGTCCGTGGAGTCGTGGTGCTCGCCGAGACACCACATACAGATAAGATGCGGGTCCGTCGCGGATATTTGCAGCGAACAGGAAGTACAGGATTTAAAGCCCGAGGGCATCACACACTGTTCCAGACGCGAAGCGCCGAAAAAGGGCCTGAAAACAGGCCAGAGGAACCGCTCACTCCGGATCCGCGTTGCACGCGGAAAAGAAGGAAACTGACGTCAGCGCGCCGGGAGGGACTTATATGACCTCGCTGACGTCACGTACGTGGACGTCAGGGCGGGGTCGTTTGGCGCCGTCCCCCGGCGCGCAGAGGTGCTGCTGCAAAAAATTCCGGATCCAGTCTGACGCCTGGGGATATTCTAAGTTAAGGAATCTGCGGCTAGATGTCTCTATCAGATATCCCGGACTAGCTGTTCGGGAGGATAAACCCGAAACTGCGTCGTATCCAGAACCGCTCCGATGAAGAGGAGCTTCTGAGAGGGGGTCAGGTGTGACTTCGGCACGTTGATGGAGAACCCCAGCGAATGCAGGAGGTCGGCCGTAGTCTGGAGGTGGGAGACGACAGCCTGGGGTGAGCCCGCCTTCAACAGCCAGTGGTCGAGATAGGGGAAGACTGGAACCCCTGATCTGCGCAGATGAGCTGCGACCACCGCCATCACTTTCGTGAACACCCGAGGGGCGCTGGCAAGGCCAAAAGGGAGCACGGTAAATTGAAAATGCTCGTGGCCTACCGTGAACCGTAGGTAACACCTGTGGGCCGGCAGGATGGGAATGTGGAAATAGGCGTCCTGCAAGTCCAACGCTACCATCCAGTCTCCAGGGTCGAGGGCAGACAAGACCTGAGCGAGCGTTAACATTTTGAACTTCTCCTTCCGGAGGAAGCGGTTGACGTTCCTGAGATCCAAGATAGGACGCAGGCCTTTGTCCTTCTTGGGCACCAGAAAGTAGTGGGAATAGCAACCACTACCTACTTCTGGGGCAGGAACGCGCTCAATGGCTCCCTTGGCCAAGAGTGCCGAAACTTCCTGTTGGAGAAGGGCCAAGTGATCCTCCGACATGCGATGGTACTGAGGTGGCATGGATGGAGGGGTAGTCTCAAAGGGGAGGGAGTAGCCCAATCGGACTATTTGCAAAAGCCACCTGTCCGGCGTGATGGTGCGCCAGTGGGGGAGGTGATGGCGGATCATGCCGCCCACTGGCGTTTGGTGGCCCTTAAAGGTCGGACTAGGAGGGTTTGGAGGCTGCTGCAGAGGGGGCTGTGGTGGACTGGCCCGCCCGCTGGCCCCCAGAACCACGGCGGTGGTTCCCACGTCCCCGGCCGCGCTGGGGCTAAACAGCTTGCGCCGGCCTGTGGCTCTGGGCGTGACGGAGCGGGGCACCCCTTCCGTAGCAACGAAAGGGGCGAAAGGCAGACTGCGCAGGG
The DNA here is from genome assembly GCA_963921515.1 of Calotriton arnoldi. Lineage (NCBI taxonomy): Eukaryota > Metazoa > Chordata > Amphibia > Caudata > Salamandridae > Calotriton > Calotriton arnoldi. The sequence continues at coordinate 628,371 of CAWUFW010000971.1, forward strand.
CGGGTGGTGGAGAGGCCCAAGGACCTGGCCGTAGCCCGAGAGTCCTTAAAACGCTCTAGCGCGTTGTCTGCCTTGTCGCCGAAAAAAGCGATACCAAAGGGGGATGATGGACGGAGCGCTTGAGCAAATAAAACACTCACCCCCAGTCAACTGATCTGGGTTTAATCCATCATCATTCTTTAGCTCACTCCACCACCCCAGTTCAGACATGGCCATATGCAAATCAGTCTGACCCTGTGCCTCATGGGAACAGTCCAGCCCGAACTGCCAAGCCATGTCTTCCCTGGACCGGAAACAAGCATCCTGGGACCGGTTTCTGGCTATTCAGCCGTCATCAGCCAGGCTAGCGTGAATCCAGTGGCAAAGTGAGCAAGGGACCCACGTCTGGGCATCCCTGCCAACTTAGGGCGAACAAAGCGATACCAAAGGGGATGATGGACGGAGCGCTTGAGCAAATCAAACACTCACCCCCAGTCAACTGATCTGGGTTTAATCCATCATCATTCTTTAGCTCACTCCACCACCCCAGTTCAGACATGGCCATATGCAAATCAGTCTGACCCTGTGCCTCATGGGAACATGGGTATGCCCAGACGTGGGTCCCTTGCTCACTTTGCCACTGGATTCAAGCTAGCCTGGCTGATGACAGCTGAATAGCCAGAAACCGGTCCCAGGATGCTTGTTTCCGGTCCAGGGAAGACATGGCTTGGCAGTTCGGGCTGGACTGTTCCCATGAGGCACAGGGTCAGACTGATTTGCATATGGCCATGTCTGAACTGGGGTGGTGGACCGAGCTAAAGAATGATGATGGATTAAACCCAGATCAGTTGACTGGGGGTGAGTGTTTGATTTGCTCAAGCGCTCCGTCCATCATCCCCTTTGGTATCGCTTTGTCGCCGAAAAGGCGACGGCCATCAAAGGGCATGTCCATAAGTGTGGATTGGACATCCCCGGAAAAACCAGTCGAACGCAACCAGGCGTAGCGTCGAAGGGCTACTGACGTGGAAATCGTCCTGTCAAGTGCGTCGGCGGTATCCAGCCCACAGCGGATGGTAAACTTCGCTGCGTCTCTCCCTTCGGCAACAGCTCGAGAGAGCACGGCCCGGGCCTCCTCCGGGCACTGAGGCAGCACTTGCGCAACCGTGTCCCACACGGAGTGGGTGTAACGGCCCAATAGACATGCGGTGTTTACCGACCGCAGTCCCAAGCTGGAGGAAGAAAACATCTTCTTCCCAAGATGATCCAGCTTTTTGGATTCCCTGTCTGGGGGAGCGGTAGGGAATGCGCCCTTGGACGTGGAGGCTTGGACTACCAAGCTCTCAGGGGTGGGGTATTGGGAGAGGAAAGTGGGGTCGCCCGGGGCCTGGCGGTGGCGTCGGGCAATCATCCTGTCCACAGGAGCCCCTGTGTTAGGCCTGGACCAGGTGCCCAAAATGATGTCCGTGAGGGCTTCATTAAACGGCAGCAGGGGCTCCGAAGAGCTCGCTGCCGGTTGAGGCACCTCTGTCAGGAGGTTAGTCCTGACTGCCACCGTAGGTAGCTCGAGGTGGAGAGCCTCGGTCGCCCTACGCAACACCACTGCGTATGACGCTCCCTCCTCCATAGCCACGGTAGGAGGAGACAACATGCCAAGGACTGGTGAGGTATCCAAACCACTGGCTTTCCCCAGTTGCTCTCTCCAGTCCTGCTCATACACCAACTGGTCAGTTAAAGGGTCCCCGGACCCCTCCCAGTCCTCCTCACCCTCCTCTGGCTGCCAGGGTAGAACAGGGGCACAAAAGTACCCGTCGACGCCAGTCAGAGTCCGTGTTTACCTCGAGGTGGAGGCCGGGGTCGACGTCGGCTGGGGGCACAGCCGACGCCGGAGGTGGACGTGGTGCCGGTGGAATCGGCGCCGGGGGAGGCGTAACAAGGTCGACCGGCGCCGATCCGGATCCAAACCTGGATCCAAGGGGACCCTGCGAGGCCGAAGCCGCCAAAGCACCAGGCCCCCAGCCGAGTCCGCGGGGCCCGAAGGCGCGCCGGCTGAGTCGGGCTGCCCAAAGATGGCATGCATCGCTTCGTAGAAACGCCAAAGCTGGGCAGGGCTCGCACAGGGTCCCGGAAAGGGAGGGAAACCCGAAGTCGACCCAGCAGGCTCCACACGCGGAGCCACGGGAGGGGCATCACCCGCATCCCTCGTCGCGTCGGCCGGGGAGAAGTCGAAGAGAGACGATGCTTCTTCAACTTCTTTTTGTGCTTCGACTTAGCTGACCCAGAGTGCGAAGACTTAGAGGAAGAATGGTGTTGGCTCCTCGACCGGTCCCTCAATCTCCTACGCGACCGGGACCTCGAGCGACGCGAAGACGACTGCCGGGCCTCGAGTAGCTTTCGGGACCACTCCCGCAAAGACTTCGGGGCCATGGTCCAGCAGTTGGAGCACGACTTGGGGTTGTGGTCGCGCTCCAGGCAGTAGAGGCACACGCGATGCGGATCCGTCACCGACATGAGTCGGTTACAGGAACCGCAAGCCTTAAAGCCGGGCATCCCTCGTGCACCAGGAGTCGAAGGACTCGAACAACAACAAAGTCGACAAAAGTCGACAAAAAGTTCAGTCAAAAAGTGACTGGAGGTACCGCTCTCTCCGGATCTGCGTTTGCTGGCGCGGAAAAAGAAAGAACTGACATCAGTGCGCGAGGGCGGCGTCTAAGTAGCTAGCGCGACGTCAACCACGATGCCGAACGCGGAGTCGACCGGCGCCACCTTCCGACGCGCAGGGGTACTGCTGACGAAAAACTTTCCGGATCCAGTCTGACGCCTGGGGGTAATTCTAAGGTAAGTAATCTATAACTAACTGTTTCTTTCAGATATTGGTATCATAGCCCGAATATCCCAGACTCGCTGCTCAGGAGGATAGGCCCGAAACTGCACTGTGTGCAGAACAGCTCTGATGAAAGGGAGCGTCTGAGAGGGAGTCAGGTGGGACTTCGGCACGTTTACGACCGCCTGGGGCGAACCCGCCTTCAACAGCCAGTCATCGAGATAGGGGAAGACTGGAACCCCATATCTGCGCAGATGAGCTGCGACAACCGCCATCACTTTGGTGAACACCCAAGTGGCACTGGTAAGGCCGAAGGGGAGCACGGTGAACTGAAAATGCTCGTGGCCTACCATGAACCGTAGGTAGCGTCTGTGGGCTGGCAGGACAGGAATATGGAAATAGGCATCCTGCAAGTCTAACGCCACCATCCAGTCTCCAGGGTCAGGGCAGGCAGGACATGAGCCAACGTGAGCATTTTGAACTTCTCCTTCCGGAGGAAGCGGTTGAGGGCCCTGAGGTCTAGAATAGGACGCAGGCATTTGTCCTTCTTGAGCACCAGCAAGTAGCGGGAATAGCAACCACGACCTATTTCTGGTGCAGGGACCCTCTCGATAGCTCTCCTGGCCAAGAGAGCTGAGAATTACTGGCAGAGAAGTGCCAAATGATCCTCCGACATGTGATCGAAAGACGGTGGCATGGAGGGAGGGGCAGTCTCGAAGGGGAGGGAGTAGCCCCTTCGGGCTATCTGCAAAACCCACCTGTCCGACGTGATAGATTGCCAGTGGGGGAGGTGATGGCGAATCCTGCCACCCACTGGCTGTTGATGGCCCTGAATGGTCGGACTAGGAGGGTTTGGAGGCTGCTGCAGGAGGGGGGGGGGGGAAGGGTGGACTGGCCCACCCGCTGGCTCCCAGACCTGTGAGGTCACTGGGTCCCACGTCCGCGGCCACGCAGCTTGCATGGACCGGTGGCTGGACTGGGATGGACGCGGTGGGGTGCCCCTTCCATAGCCACGAAAGGAACGAAAAGCAGACTGGGGTGGACGGGAAGCGAGGCCCAAGGATCTGGCCGTTGCCCGAGAATCCTTAAAGCGCTCGAGCGCAGAGTCTGCTTTATTGCCAACAAAAAAGGCGACGGCCATCAAAGGGCATGTCCAGCAAAGTTCATTCGACATCCCCCGAAAAACCAGACGTCCTCAACCAGGATTAGCGCCTAAGGGCTATCGATGTGGCAATCGTTCTGCCCAGTGAGTCAGTGGTGTCCAGTCCACATCTTATCGTGAATTTGGCTGTATCTCTCCCATCTGCCACTGCCTGGGAGAGAATGGCCCGTGCCTCCTCCGGGCACTGAGGCAGCACTTGCGCGACCGTATCCCAGATAGTATGGGAGTATCGGCCCAAGAGGCACACGGTATTCACGGACCGCAGTGCCAATCTGGAGGAAGAGAACATGCGCTTCCCAAGATGATCCAGCTTCTTGGATTCCCTGTCTGGGGGAGCAGAAGGGAATGCGCTCTTGGAAGAAGAGACTTGGACCACCAAGCTCTCGGGGAAGGGTGTTGGGTGAGGAAAACTGGGTTGCCCGGAGCTGGGCAGTGGCGGAAGGCAATCGTCCTTTCCACAGGAGCCCCTGTGCTGGGCTTGGATCAGGTGCCCAGAACAGAAGGACATCAGTGAGGGCTTCACTGAAGGGCAGAAGGGGTTACAAGGAGGTTGCCGCAGGCTGAAGCACCTCTGTCAGGAGATTAGTCCTGACTGACACAGAAGGGAGCTCCAGGCCCAAGGCCTCAGCTGCCCTTCGCACCACCACAGCGTAGGACGCTTCCTCCTCCATAGCCACGGTAGGGTGAGAAAGCATGCCATGGTCTGGGGAAGTGTCCAGACCATTGGCGTCATCCAGGTCCTCTCTTCAGTCCGGCTCTTCAAGCTGGTATGCCAAAGGGTCCAGCGACCCCTCCCAATCCTCATCACCACCTTCTGGGCGATAGAGAACACCAGGGATGAACAGGGGAAGTACCCTCCGGCACTGGATTCGACATCGACCGACGTCGGTCCGGCTCCGGGTCCATCTCGGGGATGGGGACGGCGTCAGCCGGGGACGTCATCGCCGGGATAGGCGCCAGAGAAGGTCGAGTAAGATCAACCGGAGTCAATACAGATCCAGGCCTGGATCCATGGGGGCCCTCCAGCGCCAGAGCCTCCGGCATTGAAGCCCCACGCCCCGACCAGCTCCGCAGGGCCCAAAGCTGCGCCAGCGGAGTCGGGCTGCCCAAAGATATGGTGGAGGGCTTCATAAAATGTATGAAGTTGGGAAAGGGACACCCTGGCTCCTGGAAAGGGGGTGGGGGTGGAGGCGCAGAGTCGTCCCTGAAGTAGGCACCGGAGATGGAGCCTTAGAGCGGCGATGCTCCGGATCCCGCGTCGTGTCAGCCGGCCGACGGGGAGAGGGCGAAGAGCGACAGCGCTTCTTCGCCTTCTTCTCGTGCTTCGACTTACCACAGGATTTTGAAGCTTTGGAATGGGACGAGGTGTGGGGGCTACGCGAACGGTCTCAAGACCTCCCTCTCGAACGAGACCGGGAGTGACGCGGAGCCGACTACCGGGACTCCAAGAGCTTTCAGGACCGCTCCAGCAAAGACTCTGCATTCGAGGCCCGGAAGTCGGAGCACGACTTCGGGTCATGGTTGCGCTCCAGACACCAAAGGCACACTAGGTTCGGGTCAGTCACCGACATCAGCCTGTGACAGGCCCTGCAAGGCTTGAACCCGGTCCGACGGTGGGACATCCCTCGCACACCAGGAGTCGAAGACTCAAAAAGAAGTTGACAAAACGTCGAAAAAAGTTTCGTCAAAAAGTGACTAAAGGGGTAGTTCTCTCCGGATCTGTGCTAGGCTGGCGCGGAAAAAGAAAGAACTGACGTCAGTGCGCAGGGGCGGCGTCTAAGTAGACACCGCGACGTCATCCTGCCGACCACAACGCTGACGACGGACGCGAAGTCGCAAGGGTACAGCTAAGAAAACATTCTCCGGATCCAGTCTTACGCCTGTGGGAAATTCTAAGGTAAGGGATCTATAACTAACTGTCTCTTACAGAGCTGTACCTTGTACCTGCAATTGGCACCTCTCTGGCCACATGTCAGTCCCTTGTAAAAGGTACCATGGGTACCAAGGGCACTGTGGCCAGGGAAGGCTTCTAAGGGCTGCAGCACTTATTGTGCCACCCTTTGAGGCCCTGTACCTTTACACACACAATGCCATTGCAGGCTGCGTGTTTTGGTGCAGAACAAAGTTGAGAGTCGACATGGCACAACATCCCTGTGTGCCATGCCTACAAACAACTGCACTGGCATAGGTCAGCCACCCCTCTTGCTGGGTGCAGGTCCATGAGCCCTGTACCCCTACAGTGTCTAGACCAATTCTTAGACATTGTAAGTGAAGTAATGCTATTAAGAGTATATGGTGCTGGGAGTTTGTCATTACGAACTCCACAGCAGCATAACGGTTTTACTGAAAACTGAGAAGTTTGGTATCAAACTTCTCAGCACATTAAACCCACACTGATGCCAGTGTGGGATTTAATGAAAAATGCACTCAGAGGGCATCTTAGAGATGCCCCCTGAAAAACGACCAGCCTCTGGTGGGTTCCATGACTGGTACACACATGCCTGCCACCACAAGACATATTTCTGGACCCCTGGGGTGGGAGCCTTCGCTCCCTGAGCCCAGAAACAAAGCCTTTCCTGGGCGGAGGTGGTCACACCTCCATGAGACCAGGAAGAGCCATATGTGGCAGGGGAGCTTCAAAGGCCTCGTCACCTTTGTAACACGACCCTCAGCCTGTCCTGCTATCAGGAGCAGGCCCCCTTCCTGTCTCCCTTCCTTTTAGGCGGTAAGACAGGTGGGAAAAATTAGCACATCCCAGAAGGCGTGCCCACCTCTGCCAACCCCACCCCTCAGATGAGAGAGTAGAGGTGAAGCCCACTCTTCAGTGCATGCCATCTTGCAGATGGCAGGCCCTCTCCAATCAGGATTAGGGATTGTGCCCACTCCCCACGTGGGGTGAGCACACCAAGGGTGTAGTCACCCTAAGGTCAGTAGCTCATTTGCTACGGACCTCGAGACTCCTAAAACGCCCCCTAAATACAGTATTTAAGGGGCAGTCCTGAACCAAGAAGAGATATTCCCGCAACCTACCAAGAAGGAGGACGAAAGAAGATGCCCAGCAGAGGAGACTGCAGAGAAGAACTGACTTGGCCCCAGCCCTACCGGCCAGTCTGCAGTATCCAGAGATCCTGAGCCAAAAGTCGCCTTGTCCTCCAGCCAGCGACCTCCAGAACCCCTGGGAGGACTGACTGCCTTCAACAAAGACCGGATCTCCTGTTAACAGCAGCTCTGTTCAAAAGAAACTCCCAAGACAGGCTCCGAGCCTGCTGAGGGCAAAGAAACCCGACGCCTGGAACCACCACTGCACCCAATGCCAGAATCCGGGTGGCCCAACGGTCCCAGCGAGGTCCCCCAGCGCTCCAGCATCTGAGTCCACCATGGGTTGACTCCTCCAGGACTCCCCGGCGTCGCCTGCAGCCTCTGCACGGAGACCCCCTCCCCAACCGTGAGTGGCCCAGTAAGGTGAAATCTGACCTCAAAAGGCACCCCTGCATCCAGCCACCCTGTGACCTGGAGAAGAGAACCCGAGGTGCTCCTACATCACCGAGCCCTCCAACTAACCTGCCCAGCTGTTGGTTCCTCCCGGAAGTTTTCCTGGACCAAGCCTACAGCCAAAATCCCAAACCGGCAACTCCCATTGAAAACAACAGGGCACCCGACGCCAAAATAGCACCCTGAAACCGGCCGCCCCTGTACCGCTGCGGGTGCACCTTGTGTGCTAAACTAGATCCCCTTTGCCCTAAGCTTAAGTCCAGGAGCTCTGCTCCCACAACGTTGTGGCCTGCTCATGAGCAGCCACCAACTGGAGGCCCCCTATCCCCCATTGGATAATATTGGGCCTCAGCACTCTGCACCCAGCCACCCTAGTGCCGCTGAGGGTGTTCTGAGAGTGCATCCTCGACCCTGGGGGAATCCTGGTTCTAATCCCAGAATACCAGCTCCCACAAACAAGTACTTACCTGTAAACCAATAACTTCCTTTCCTCCCATAGATTTGCATTGACTGCTTTTCTTTGAAAATTCTTTTAAGTGTGGAGTAGGTTTGTATGAAAACTTGACACACTGCAAATGTACCAAAAGTGAAATACTTACCTTTTGTCTAGGAAATGGCTCAGTGTGATATCTAGGCATATCACACTGATTAGCAAAAGTAACTTAAAAAGTAATCCAGGAAGTAACGAGTATTGTAATCTACAAAGTAACTGAAAAGTAATTCAGATTATTGACTTCTCTGTAAATCAACCAACTGCATTTGGACCTGCATTCAACTCTAAATTACTGCATAAATATTGCAAAGTATTATTTCACTTACCTGCACCAGGCCTGGCTTGGTTCTAGAAATAAAATAACAAAATAATATTTTTATACAAACAAATTGGTCTGAGTTCAGTCTTTGAGTGTGCAACATCATCTCTTGCTTGAGTGTGTACAACAAATGCTGAACACTACCCTCTGATAAAGCCTTACTGCTCGCCCACAATACCACAAATAGAGAGTGAGGTGTTATCTACTTTTACCTCTGCCTACCTTTGGGGTTCCACTGGACTCTGTGCACACTATACCTCACTTTGGTATAGTATATACAGAGCCAGCTTCCTACACTGGTGGATCAGCGGTGGGATATACAACTTTGCATTTGTTAGACTGACTTGGTCACACGACAGAACTCCTAAATTGTCTTTAGAAATTCTGAATTTTTGAATTGACAAATTTTTCCAAATTACTAAAAGTCTTGTTAGGGCCTTGTTTAAGTTCCTTTAGCATTTAAAAAAAATAAAAGCTCACTTTAGTTAGAGGTAAGAGGGGTTAGAAGTTTTCTTTTACAATGTCTCTTAACAAGAACCCAGCTGTTAGTGAAGATAACAACAATGACATAGAGAACCAGGTTGAGGAGCTCAACCTCACCCCTTATCTCCACTTAGAATTTAGGGAGTTAAGGTCTCTATGTAAAGTTAAACATATTAACATGGGGGCCCATCCCTCCAAACAAAAGCTCCAGGAGCTGTTGGCAGGGTATGCTAAGGACCATCCCTCTGAGAATGGTGAAGACCTCTCAGAAGGGGAAGAAGATGGAGGGGATGAGGATACCTCCCCTCCTCTCCCCCCCCCCCCACTTCTTAGGGAGAGAAGGGCCCCAGTGCCCCTCAATCCAGGAATACAACTCACATCCCCGAGACCCCACACAGGTGGGTCAGGTGCTTCTGAGTCCAATGAGGACAGCCTCAATGAAGAGACCAACCTTTTACTAACATTGGCTACAAGATTAGACCTAGAGACAAGACTCCTGGCTCTAGAAAAAGAAAGAGCAGAGATGGGCCTAGCACCCATCAATGGAGGCAGCAACTTAATAAATAGGGTCAGAGAGCAATCTTATGAACCCAAAAACCCCAATGGGATTGTCCCTAAATTTGAGAATGGCGATGATATCACCAAGTGGTTCACAGCCTTTGAGAGGGCTTGTGAAGCCAGAAAAGGGAAGAAAACTCACTAGGGGGCACTCCTTTGGGAACTGTTCTCGGTTAAGTGCAGAGACAGACTTCTGACCCTTAGTGGGGCAGAAGCAGAGTCCTACGAACTCATGAAGGGCACCGTGATTGAGAGATTTGGACTCACTACTGAGGAGTATAGAATTAGCTTCAGGGGGGCTCAGAAAACCCAGAGTCAGCCCTGGAGGAATTCGTAGACTACTCAATGAAAACACTTGGTGGCCGGTTGACTGGAAGTAAAGTGCAAGATTATGATGGTCTTTATAATTTGTTTATGAAAGAACACATATTAAGTAATTGCATTGATGAAAAGTTGCATCAGTATCTGGTAGACCTAGGTCCAATTTCTCCCCAAGAATTGGGAAAGAAGGCAGACCACTGGGTCAAGACAAGGGCGACCAGGAAGTCCACTGGGGGTGACCAAAAGAAAGGGGTTACAAAACCTCCCCAGAGGAAAGACAGCGAGCATCCTAAAAATAAAAGTAAGGAGTCTCAGGTAGCCCCCCAAAAACCTGTACAGGAGGGTGGGCCCAAAGACACCTCACAAACTAAAACTGGGTACCAAGGTAAGAGTTTGGATCCCAACAAGGTATGGTGTCCCAACTGTCAAAAGACAGGACACCACAACAAGGACCCTTGCTGTCCTAAAACCCAAGCCCCTAGTGTAGCTCCAGGGGTTGCCAGTGTAGCTTTGGAGGGTGATTCCTCAGATGAGGAAGTCCTCCTAGCCTTCAACTGGAAACTGGGCCCAAAAGGTGAGTTGGAGATTCCAGAGGAGAGTAGACACTTCCACCACCTACTTGTGAATGGAATCCCAGGCACTGCCCTGAGAGATACCTGTGCCAGTCACACTGTGGTGCATGACAGGTTGGTACTCTCAAACCAGTATGTCCCTAGGCAAACAAAAAGAGTAAGGGCTATCCCAGGGGAGGTCACCGTTAGGCCTGTGGCTGTAGTGCCCTTAGAAATAGCTGGGTCCCTTATTTGGAGAAAGGTGGTAGTCAATAAAGACCTCCCTCTTGATTGTCTCCTTGGGAATGACCACCCAGAGGTTGGTCTGAGCCAAAGAGAGGTACTGGTCCAGTGCCAGACCCCATCCAAGGAACCTGGAGGGGGCTGAACCTGCAGTTAGTGCAGATAAGCCCCAAAAGAAAAAGAAGGGACAGTGTAGGAAAGGTGAACAACTGTTAGCCACAGTTCCAGTGGGCCAGGGAGATTCTATCCCAGTAAGGGAGAACTCCAAAATTGGCACTGGTGAAGTCCCCCCTAGCCAACAAAAAGACCTGACGCACAAGTTACTACTTGTGTAACGATATATCTGTAAGAGACATTAGTTAGTGATAGATTCCTTACCATAGAATATCCCCAGGCGTCAGACTGGATCCGGAAAGTTTTTCGTTAGCAGTACCCCTGCGCGTCAGTAGGTGGCATTGTGCGGCTCCGCGTCCGTCGCTGGCGTCGTAAGCGCCGAGATGACGTCACAGAGACTACTTAGGCGCCACCCATGCGCGCTGACGTCAGTTTTCTTTTTCCGCGCCAGAAAGCGCAGATCCGGTTAGAGCACGTACCCTAGTCACTTTTTGACTATCTCTTTTGAGACTTTTGTCTCCCTTTTTCCAGTAAGGGAGAACTCCAAAATTGGCACTGGTGAAGTCCCCCCTAGCCAACAAAAAGACCTGACGCACAAGTTACTACTTGTGTAACGATATATCTGTAAGAGACAGTAGTTAGTGACAGATTCCTTACCTTAGAATATCCCCAGGCGTCAGGCTGGATCCGGAAAGTTTTGCGTAGCAGTACCCTTGCGCGTCGGTAGGCGGCGTCGTGCGGCTCCGCGTCCGTCGTCGGGATCGCCGGATGACGTCGCGGGCAGTACTTAGACGCCGCCCCTGCGCGCTGACGTCAGTTCTGTACACGACTTTCCGCGCCAGGAACGCAGAGCCATGCAAGAAACTGACCATTGGTGCCATGAAACTAGGGCCCTGAAAGGGATGACCTTAACCCTAGAAATTAGTTCGCAGAACGGGGAGGATGGGTGGGGCGGTAAGGAATCTATCACTAACTAATGTCTCTTACAGATACATCGTTACACAAGTAGTAACTTGTGCATCTGAAAGAGACATGTTAGTGATAGATTCCTTACCTTAGAATAGATACCCCAGCAATACCAACCCCGGTGGAGGGTCTGCGAATGGATTACACCAGAAAGTCACGGAGAACAGAACGGCCAAAGAAGCCGTCTCTCCGGACCCGACTGTCAAGGCAGTAATGCTTGGTAAACGTGTGCAGCGAGGCCCACGTAGCTGCCTGACAAATATCCTGCAAGGGGACGCCGCGTCCCAAGGCAGTAGTGGCTGCTGTCGCCCTGGTAGAATGGGCACGCAGCCCCACAGGAGGCTCCTTCTGAGTGGTCAGAAAGGCAGGGTCGCCGGGCGATGACGCCTGGCGACGTTCTTATCCACAGGGGCCCCTGTGGCTGGCCGCGACCAAGTGCCGAGCAAGACGTCAGTGAAGGCGTCATTAAATGGCAGCAAGGGCTCCGACGAAGAGGACGCCGTCTGGAGCACCTCAGTCAGGAGGTTAGTTTTGAGGGCCACCGTAGGGAGATCAAGGTTGAGAACCTCAGCTGCCGACGGAGCACCATCGTGTAGGAGGCGCCCTCCTCCATGGTAGGCGGGGGAGAGGCAAACCCCGGGTCAGAGGAGACGTTGAGGTCGCCGGCATACTCCAAATCGTCCGCCCAGTCCTGCTCAGAGTCACACTGACGAGCAAGAGGGTCCTCGGACCCCTCCCAGTCGTCCTCCACCTCCGCATGTGGCACAGACCGCGGCGGTAGGGCAGGAGCCGGAGAAGGAACAAACGGCGCCGGCCGGGGCCCGACCGGCGCCGTGTCCCAACGCGGATCCCAGGTAGGAGCAAAATGGTCCTGGAACCTGGGCAAGGGCGGGACAAATGGCACCCACTGCGGCGCCGGAAGCGATGGACCTTGTGGTGCCGTGGCCGGAGCCGACGGCGCAGGATCCTGTGGCGCCGAAGCTGGATCCGCCGGCGGCCCAACAGGACCCTGACACGGGACAGCGGGGCCCGAGGGCGCGCCGGCGGGAGCCCGAGGCCTAAAAAGGCGGTCCATGGTAGCAAGAAATTCTTGCACCTGTGCGGGAGTCGCCGACGGACCCGGGTAAGGTGGGTAGGCCGCGGGACTCTCGAGCTCCGAAGGAGCCGCAGGGGCAGAACCCCTGTCCCCCTCGTCCGCATCCAGGGACCGAAAGGGGGACGTCGGAGAGCGAACACGCTTCTTCGACTTCTTTTTGTGTCGTCTCTTACCCGAATCCGAGGGTGAAGACTTGGAGCCCGAGGAGCGATGACTGTGGCCCCGCGAGCGTTCCCTGGAACGGCCCCTGTACCAGGAACGGCGCTGGGACGAGTGCCGGACCTCCAGCAGATTCCGGTGCCGCTCCCTCAAGGCCTTCGGGGCCATGGCCCGACAGTCCAGACAGGACCGGGAGTCGTGGGCGGTCTCCAGGCAGTAGAGGCAGACATCGTGGGGGTCCGCCACCGACATATTGCGACGGCAGGCCCCACAAGACTTAAATCCAGGCATCCCTACGTGCCGCTGACCCAACGCTGGTCCGTGAGCCACCACTGCAAGTCCTGTGCAGTGCCCTCTGAGATCTGGACGTAGTCGGACAGGTTTCCCCGATGCTGCGTCCACTGGAACTTCAGGTCCCACTGCAGAGCCCGCATATGCCATCAGGCTTGATTGATGAGCAGGATGCAGGAGGCCATGAGGCCCAGCAGCCTCAGGGTCTTCCTGACCGAAACCCAGGACCAGGGCTGAAAGATCGGAATCATAGCCCGAATGTCCCGGACTCGCTGTTCGGGAGGATAAACCCGAAAGTGCGCCGTGTCCAGAACCGCTCCGATGAAGAGGAGCTTCCGAGAGGGAATCAGATGTGACTTCAGCACGTTGATGGAAAACCCCAGCGAATGCAGGAGGTCGGCCGTAGTCTGGAGGTGGGAGTCGACTGCCTGGGGCGAACCCGCCTTCAACAGCCAGTCGTCGAGATAGGGGAAGAATGAAACCCCTGATCTGCGCAGATGAGCTGCGACCACCGCCATCACTTTTGTGAACACCCGAGGGGCGCTGGTAAGGTCGAAAGGGAGCACGGTGAACTGAAAGTGCTCGTGGCCTACCGTGAACCGTAGGTAACGCCGGTGGGCCGGCAGGATGGGGATATGAAAATAAGCATCCTGCAAGTCCAACGCTACCATCCAGTCTTGCGGGTCTAGGGTAGACAAGACCTGAGCCAGAGTGAGCATCTTGAACTTCTCCTTCCGGAGGAAGCGATTGACGTTCCGGAGGTCTAAGATAGGACGCAGACCCTTGTCCTTCTTTGGAACCAGGAAGTAGTGGGAGTAACAGCCACGACCTACTTCTGGCGTCGAAACGTGCTCGATGGCCCCCTTGGCCAAGAGGGCCGCAACTTCCTGCTGGAGAAGTGCCAAGTGATCCCCCGACATGCGGTGGTACTGAGGCGGCATGGCTGGAGGGGTAGACTGGAAGGGGAGGGAGTAGCCCCGTTGGACTATCTGCAGAACCCACCTGTCCGAAGTGATGGTACGCCAGTGGGGGAGGTGATGGCGAATCCTGCCGCCCACTGGCGTCTGGTGGGCCTGAAACACCGGACTAGGAAGGTTTTGAGGCAGTGGTGGCAGGGGCGGTGGTGGACTGACCCGCCCGCTGGCCCCGTGACCCACCTCGGCGGGCCCCCCCCGACCTCGGCTGCGCTGAGACTGCGGCTGCGCAGGCCGGCGGCTCTGAAAGGAACGCGTTTGGGCGCCTCGACCCTGACCTCGAAACGACCGAAAAGCAGACCCTACGGGAGCGCGCGTGGTGGCAAGACCCAAGGACTGGGCCGTAGTCCGGGAGTCTTTAAAGCGCTCCAAAGTGCTATCCGCCTTGTCACCAAAGAGGCGTGTGCCATCAAAAGGCATGTCCAACAAAGTGTTCTGGACATCCCCGGAGAAGCCAGTAGTTCTGAGCCAAGCGTAACGGCGTAGCGCCATTGTTGTGGAAAGTGCCCTGCCGAGGGAGTCTGCTGTGTCAAGTCCACAACGGATAGTGAATTTAGCAGCTTCTCTCCCCTCGGTAATGGCTTGGGAGAGCACCGCCCGAGCTTCCACTGGACACTGAGGCAGCACCTGTGCTACGGTGTCCCACACAGAATGGGAATAGCGGCCCAACAGGCACGCAGAATTCACCTCCCGCAACCCGGAACTGGCAGAGGTGAAAATCTTTTTCCCAAACTGCTCCAGTTTTTTAGATTCCTTGCCCGGAGGTGCGGAAGGGAATGCGCTCGGAGAGGCCGAGGCCTGGACAACCAGACTCTCAGGCGTTGGGTGTTGCGTGAGAAAACTGGGGTCGCCCGGGGCCGGGCGATGGCGTCGTGCCACACTCTTATCCACAGGAACCCGTGTTAGGCTTGGTCCAGGTGCTTAACAGAATGTCTGTAAGCGCGTCGTTAAAGGGCAGTAGCGGCTCCGCAGAGGAGCTCGCTGGCTGCAGCACCTCAGTCAGGAGATTGGTCCTGATAGGCACAGATGGGAGCTCGAGGTTAAGAGCCTCAGCCGCCCTACGCAACACCACAGAAAAAGTCCCAACCTCCTCCGTAGCCACGGAAGCAGGGGACAGTGTACCAGGGTGTGGAGAGAAATCCAGATCGCCTGGACCTTCCATATCACCCTCCCACTCCGGGTCATCCTCGCATTGAGCTGCGAGAGGGTCCTCAGACCCTTCCCAGTACTCCCCTTCGTCCACCGGCTGTTTAAGAGGCTGTTAAGGATGAGGTGCCCGGGGAAAGGGAAAAAACTCCCCACCTGGAATTGGAATCGGAGGATAAGAGTCCAATCCAGGCTCGACATAGTCCGGCCCCGTAGGCAACGGCGTCGTGTCCGGCGCCGGCGGCGGCGCTGAGGCCGGAGCCGACGGCGGCGCCGAGGCCGGAGCCGACGGCGCCGCAGGGTATCTTGCCGGCGTAGCCGGGGCCAAAGGCGGCAGCATGGGGGCAGAAGCACAAGTTACTAACTTGTGTAACGATATATCTGTAAGAGACAGTAGTTAGTGATAGATTCCTTACCTTAGAATATCCCCAGGCGTCAGGCTGGATCCGGAAAGTTTTGCGTAGCAGTACCCTTGCGCGTCGGTAGGCGGCGTCGTGCGGCTCCGCGTCCGTCGTCGGCGTCGTGATCGCCGGGATGACGTCGCGGGCAGTACTTAGGCGCCGCCCCTGCGCGCTGACGTCAGTTCTGTACACGACTTTCCGCGCCAGGAACGCAGAGCCATGCAAGAAGCTGACACAGGTGTCTGAAAAATACTAGGGCCCTGAAAGGGATGTCCTTAACCCTAGAAATCAGTTCGCAGAACGGGGAGGATGGGTGGGGCGGTAGGAATCTATCACTAACTACTGTCTCTTACAGATATATCGTTACACAAGTTAGTAACTTGTGCATCTGAAAGAGACACGTTAGTGATAGATTCCTTACCTTAGAATAGATACCCCAGCAATACCAACCCCGGTGGTGGGTCTGCGAACAAAGATCAGACAAGGAAGTCCTGGAGGACAGAACGGCCAAAGAAGCCGTCCCTCCGGACCTGACTGTCAAGGCAGTAATGCTTAGTAAACGTGTGCAGCGAGGCCCACGTAGCCGCCTGACAGATAACCGGCAGCGGAACACCGCGGCCCAAGGCCGTGGTAGCAGCCGTTGCCCTGGTGGAATGGGCACGCAGCCCAACAGGAGGTTCCTTTTTAGCCAAAGAATAGCAGGCCTTGATGCACAAGGTAACCCAGCGGGAGATGGTCCTCTTGTGCACCGCCCGACCTTTTTGGCGCCCACGTAGCCAACAAAGAGCTGGTCATCCACCCGGAAGTGTTTTGTGCGGTCAATATAAAAAGAGAGCGCACGTTTTGGGTCCAGACGGTGGAGCCTCTCTTCCTCTCTGGAAGGATGCGGAGGCGGAAAGAAGGTGGGCAAAGTGATGGTCTGCCCAATGTGGAAAGCAGTAACCACCTTTGGCAAGAAGGACGGACGCGTCCGAAGAACAACCTTGTCTGGATGAACAGACAGAAAGGGAGGTTTGCAAGATAGAGCCTGGAGCTCACTCACCCGCCGAGCGGAGGTGATGGCCACCAGAAAGGCTGTCTTCAGAGTCAGAAGACGAAGAGGACAGTTATGTAGAGAGCTCAAAGGGAGCGCACATTAAAAGGTAAGAACCAAGTTCAAGTCCCACTGAGGCATCACAAACGGAACAGGAGGGAAGAGGTGAGTAATGCCTTTTAAGAACCTGTTAACAACAGGGGACTTGAAAAGGGAGGGCTGATCAGGGAGCCTGAGGAAGGCCGAGATAGCACAAAGATAACCCTTGATGGTACCCAGGGCAGAACCCTGTTGGGCCAAAGAGAGAAGGAACAGAAGGACCTCAGAAAGAGGGGCAGAAAGGGGATTCACAGCCTTTGCTGTGCACCATGCCACAAATTTGTTCCACCTGCAGGCGTATACCACCTTAGTGGAGGGACGCCTGGCTGCCAGAATCACATCACAAACTTCGGGAGGCAAGTCGAAAGGAATCAACTGCCGCCGCTCAATCTCCACGCAAGCAGGTGTAGACTGGACAGGTTCGGGTGGAGGACCGTCCCCTGCTGCTGCGACAGAAGATCCTCCCGAAGAGGCAGACGGATCGGGGGATCTATGCTCATATTGAGTAGCTCGGGATACCAAACTCTTCGAGCCCAGTCCGGAGCCACAAGAATGACTTGGGCCCGGTCGTGCCGAATCTTCTTCAACACTCTGGGTAGAAGTGGTATAGGCGGAAAGGCGTACAATAGACCGCAACTCCACTCGTGACGAAAAGCGTCGCCGAGCGAGTGCCGCCTTGGAAATTCCAACGCGCAGAACTGATGACATTGCGCGTTCTCTTCGGTGGCGAATAGATCTAACCAAGGCTCTCCCCACTGTAGAAAGAGTCCTTGCGCCACTTCCGAGTGAAGACGCCATTCGTGATCCATCATGCACCTGCGGCTGAGGTTCGTCCGCCCTGGCGTTCAGGGAACCTGCCAGGTGTTGAACCACCAGGAACATGCCCTGATGTTCCAGCCATGTCCAGAGGCGCAGAGCCTCCTGACAAAGGGTCCACGACCCCACCCCGCCTTGTTTGTTGCAGTACCACATGGCGGTGGTGTTGTCTGTGAAAACCTGCACTACCTTCCCTTTGACAGAGGGAAGGAATGCCTTGAGTGCAAGTCGGATCGCCCGGAGCTCCAGAATGTTGATATGGAGCCGGGACTCCGCCGGAGACCAGAGGCCTCTGATCTCCGCCTCTCCCATGTGACCGCCCCATCCCAGAAGGGACGCGTCCGTCACAACTGTATGCTCTGGCTGGGGAAGGGAGAGGGATCTGCCCATGACCCATTGCCGGTTCGAGAGCCACCACTGCAACTGTTTTGCAGTCCCCTCCGAGATCTGGACGTGATCGGACAGGTTGCCCTGGTGCTGCGCCCACTGGAACTTCAGGTCCCACTGCAGAGCCCGCATATGCCATCTGGCATGATTGACCAGCAGGATGCAGGAGGCCATGAGGCCCAGCAGCCTCAGGGTCATCCGTACCGAAACCCAGGATAAGGGCCGAAAGATCGGAATCATAGCCTGAATATCCCGGACTCGCCGTTCGGGAGGATAGGCCCGAAACTGCGTCGTGTCCAGAACTGCTCCGATGAAAAGGAGCTGTGGAGAAGGAATTAGATGCGACTTCGGCACATTGATGGAGAACCCCAGCGAGTGCAGGAGTTCGGCCGTAGTCTGGAGGTGGGAGACGACTGCCTGGGACGAGCCCGCCTTCAGCAGCCAGTCGTCGAGGTAGGGGAAGACTGAAACCCCTGCCCGGCGCAGATGAGCTGCGACCACCGCCATTACTTTCGTGAACACCCGAGGGGCACTTGTAAGGCCAAAGGGGAGCACGGTGAACTGAAAATGCTCGGGGCCTACCGTGAACCGAAGGTAACGCCGGTGGGCCGGCAGGACGGGGATGTGGAAATACGCGTCCTGCAAGTCCAACGCTACCAACCAGTCTCCAGGGTCGAGGGCAGTCAAGACCTGAGCTAGGGTGAGCATCTTGAACTTCTCCTTCCGGAGGAAGCGATTGACGTTCCGGAGGTCCAAGATAGGACGCATGTCCTCCTTGTCCTTTTTGGGCACCAGAAAGTAGTGGGAGTAGCAACCACGCCCTACTTCTGGGGTCGGAACATGCTGGATGGCCCTCTTGGTCAAGAGGGCCGTGACTTCCTTCCGTAGAAGCACCAAGTGATCCCCTGACATGCGGTGGAATTGAGGTGGCATGGCTGGGGGGTGGTCTCGAAGGGGAGGGAGTAGCCCCTTTGGACAATGTCCAAGACCCACCTGTCCGAGGTGATGGTGCGCCAGTGGGGAAGGTGATGGCGGACCCTGCCCCCTACTGGCGTGCCGTGCACCTGAAAGGAGGGACTAGGAGGGCTTGGAGGCCGCGGACGGGTTGGAGGTGGTGGCCTGACCCGCACGCTGGTTGCCCGATCCGCCACGGCGGAATCCACGTCCTCGGCCACGCGAAGACGCCTGCTGCGCGGGCCGGTGGCTGGGCTGCTGACGTGAAGGGCGCCCCTACCGTGGCCACGATAGGGGCGAAAAGCAGAAGGTAGCGGAGGGCGTGTAGCAGAAAGGCCCAGGGACTTTGCAGTAGCCCGTGAGTCCTCAAAGCGCTCCAACGCATGGTCTGCTTTGGACCCAAAAGACCGACTCCATCAAAGGGCATGTCCATGAGAGTATTCTGGACATCCCCTGAAAAACCAGTGGTTCTCAGCCAGGCGTGGCGCCGGAGCGCCACCGTCGTTGCAATCGACCTGCCCAGCGAGTCGGCGGTGTCAAGGCCACAACGGATAGTGTATTTGGCCGCATCCCTTCCTTCCGCAATGGCGCGGGAAAGCAGTGCCTGGACCTCCTCAGGGCACTGGGGCAAAACATCCGCCACCGAATCCCACAGGGAGTGGGTATATCGGC
Organism: Calotriton arnoldi; assembly: GCA_963921515.1. Taxonomy (NCBI): domain Eukaryota; kingdom Metazoa; phylum Chordata; class Amphibia; order Caudata; family Salamandridae; genus Calotriton; species Calotriton arnoldi. The sequence goes on from CAWUFW010000971.1 coordinate 647,901, forward strand.
CCAAAAGACAAGCGGTGTTAACGGACCGCAAGCCAGCACTGGAGGAAGAAAAACCTTTCTTCCCAAACTGATCCAGGCGTTTGGATTCCCTATCCGGAGGAGCGGTAGGGAAGGCGGTTTGGGAAGCGGAGGCTTGGACAACCAAGCTCTCAGGAGTGGGGTGGACAGAAAGAAACAGGGGGTCGCCCGGAGCGGGGCGATGGCGTCGTGACACGTTCCGATCCACAGGAGCCCCTGTGTTGGGCTTGGACCAGGCGCCCAAAGAACGTCAGTGAGGGCGTCGTTAAACGGCAGCACAGTCTCCGCAGAGGAGGCTGCCGGCTGAAGCACCTCTGTCAAGATGTTAGTCTTGACCGTCAAAGTAGGGAGCTGGAGATGTAAGGCCCCAGCAGCCCTACGCAACACCGTACCAAAATTGGCCCCCTCCTCCGTAGCCACGGGAGGAGACAGCATGCCAGTGTCAGGAGAAGTATCCAGACCACTGGCCTCCCCTAGACTCTCTGTCCAGTCCTCATCATACTGACAGTTGCGTGTCAGAGGGTCATCAGACCCCTCCCAGTCCTCCTGGTCCTCCTCTGGTTCAAAATAAGGAGGAGGAGGGACATTTGGGACCCAAGGTCCCATCGGCGCCGGAGCCGGCGTCGAGCGACGTCGCTCCGGGTCCATGTCCGGAGCCGGAAGGAACTGGGGACGACGCCGCCCGGAGCCCAGGGCGGCGTCGAGAACGGCACCGGAGACATCGGCGCCGGCGGAGGTGTCGTGAGGTCGACCGGCGTCGATGGGGGTTGTGGAGCCGGGATCGAGGCCGGGGCCGAAGCCGGAGCCGGGATCGAGGCTGGAGGCTCGGGCGACGCCGGGGCCGGAGCCGCCGGCGACGCCGGAGCAACCCCATCAGGGCCCGCGGGGCCCGAAGGCGCACCGGAGGGGCCTGAAGGCCCGAAGAGGCGGGCCATGGCCGACAGGAACTCCTGTACCTTGGCCGGATCCGCCCCCGAACCCGGGAAGGGCGGGTATGACGGGGGCGACTCCACAGGCAAGTCCGGGGCCGCGGGGGCGGGGACGGTGCCGGGAGGGGCCTCAGCCGAGTCGCGAGACCGGCGAGGCGAAGTCCGAGAGCGACGATGCTTTTTGGACTTCTTGTGCTTAGACTCTACCGGACGAAGAAGTCGACGACCGGTGTGCACTCCGCGAGCGACCCCTGGACCTCTCACGCGACCGGGGCTTCCGCGGAGCCGAATGCCGGGCCTCGAGGAGCTTTCGAGACCGCTCTCGCAAAGCTTTCGGGTTGAGGGCCTGGCATTCGGGACAAGACTCGGTGTCGTGGCCTCGGCCGAGGCAGAAGAGACACTCCCAATGCGGGTCGGTGACGGACATCATCCGCGCACAGGCGCCGCATCGCTTGAAGCCGGGCATCCCTACGACACCTTAAAGTTGGAAAAACCAGTGAAAAAATCACCAAAAAGTATGGTCAAAAATTGACCAGGGCACTGCTCTTCCCGGATCTGCGCTTGCTGGCGCGGAAAAAGAAGAACTGACGTCAGCGCGCAGGGGCGGCGCCTAAGTACTGCCCGCGACGTCATCCCGGCGATCACGACGCCGACGACGGACGCGGAGCCGCACGACGCCGCCTACCGACGCGCAAGGGTACTGCTACGCAAAACTTTCCGGATCCAGCCTGACGCCTGGGGATATTCTAAGGTAAGGAATCTATCACTAACGTGTCTCTTTCAGATCCACCCAACTGGTCCACGGGGCCCGAAGGCGCTCCGGAGGGTCCCGATGGGGCAAATAAACGGCCCATGGCCGACAGGAATACCTGTATTTCTTCCGGAGTCGCGTGCGGGCCCGGGAAAGGCGGGTAGGCCGCAGACAACAACGGAGGCTCCATCGGAGCCGCGGGGGAGTGACCACCCGCCCCCTGCACCGATGTCCTGCGACCGGTGAGGGGTAGACGAAGAGCGACGTCGCTTCTTCGACTTCTTATAGCGCCGTGACTTACCTGTCCCCGATTCCGACGAACGATGGTGTGGGCCCCGCGACCTGTCCCTCGACCTCCCACGGGAGCGGGACCTCGAGCGGCGCGGAACCGATTGCCGGGCCTCCAACAACTTTCGGGAACGCTCCCGCAAAGCCTTCGGCGCCATGGCCCGACAATCGGGGTACGCCTCGGGGTCATGGGCGTGCCCCAAGCAGAAGAGACACACGTCATGCGGGTCCGCCACCGACATGTTCCGACGGCAGTCCCTACAGGACTTAAACCCGGGCATCCCTACTGCACCAGGAGTCGAGTACTCGACAAAACAAGAGAAACAAGTTCTCAGAAACCAAGTGAAAATATTAACTAGGAGTACCGCTCTCTCTCGGATCTGCGCTTGCTGGCGCGGAAAAAGAAAGAACTGACGTCAGAGCGTGTGGGCGCGTCTAAGTAGCTCCGACGACATCTCGGCGGCTACAACGCCAGCGACGTACGCGGAGCCGCACGACGACGCCAACCGACGCGCAGGGGAACTGCTGACGAAAACTTGCCGGATCCAGTCTGACGCCTGGGGATATTCTAAGGTAAGGAATCTATCACTAACGTGTCTCTTTCAGATTTCTGGTTCACTTTGACTTGATATGCTCTGGGTCCTGCCAATCAGGTTACCAGGGCCTGTGTTCTTTCCCAAGACTGTACCTTTGAATCCAAAATTGGCACAGGTAAGACCCTTGTAAAAGGTACCATGGGTACTAAGGGCCCTGTGACCAGGGAAGGCTTATAAGGGCTGCAGCACCTATTGTGCCACCCTTAGAGACCCTGCACCTTAACACCCACACACTGCCATTGCAGGCTGCGTGTTTTGGTGCAGAGTAAAGTGAAGAGTCGACATGGCACACATCCCTGGGTGCCATACCTGTAACCCACTGCCTGTGACCTAGGTAAGTCACCCCTCTAGCAGGGTGCACTAGACCACAGGTGAGGGTACAGGTGCATGAGTCCTGTACTCCTACAGTGTCTAAGTCAATTCTTAGACATTGTAAGTGTAGTAAAGCCATGAAGAGTATATGGTCTGGGAGTTGGTCATTACGAACTCCACAGCTCCATAATGGCTCTACTGGAACCTGGGAAGTTTGGTAGCAAACTTCTCAGCACATTAAACCCACACTGATGCCAGTGTGGGATTTAATGTATAATGCACTCAGAGGGCAACTTAGAGATGCCCCTGAAAAATGACCAACCCTGGTGGGGTTTCTAAATGGCTACCCGCCATTTGTCACCACCAGACAGGTTTCTGAACACTTGGGTAGAGGGCCCTCGCTCTCTGGGTCCAGAAACAAAGCCCATCCTGGGCAGAGGTGTCATGCCTCCTACCCCAGGATGGGCTGGGTCCACAAAGAGGAAGCTTCAAAGGCCTGCCGCCTTTGTTAGCTGAACCTGCCTTTTGCTGTCCCCCAGCAACTGACTCCCCCCAGTTCTACCCCACCCGCCACGGGCGGGAGAATTGGCGGGAAAACCAAGCGAGGAAGAGAGGTGTGTCCACCTTTGCCAACCCAGGCGAGGTCTAGCACACATCTCAGTCCCCTCCATCTTGAAAATGTGGGGACCCAGCCAATCCGAGAGGGTGTCATACCCCCACCCACTGGAGCGTGGCATAATAGAGGGTGTACCCACCCCAAGGAAGGGACCTATTGGTCCCAACCTGCACACCCCAGTAACGCCCCTAAATATTTAGGGGCAACACTGAACCTTGCCTCCTCAGATTCCTGCAACCTATGAAGGACAGAATAAGCTGCACAGCAGAGGAGACTGTAGAGAAGAACTGACTTGGCCCCAACCTTACCGGCCCGTCTGCAGTTTCTAGAGATCCTGTGCCAAAAGTCGACTTGTCCTGCAGCCAGTGACCTCCACAACCCCTGGGAGGACTGACTGCCTTCAACAAAGACCGGATCTCCTGCGAACAGCCGCTCTGTTCAAAAGAAGCTCCAAAGACAGACTCAAAGCCTGGTGAGGACGAAGAAACTCGACACCTGGAACCACCACTGCACCCATCGCCTACAGCCAGAGTTCAAGTGGCCCATCAGTCCCAGCGAGGTCCCCCAGCGCTCCAGAGTCCGAGTTCACCATGGGTTGACCCCTCCAGGGCTCCCCGATGTCGCCTACAGCCTCTGCACGGACACGACCATCCCATCTCCACTTTAACCACGAGTTGCCAGGTGAGGCGAAATCCGACCTCAAAAGGAACCTCTGCATCTTTATTTTATTTTTATTCTTAGAGTTTTATAAAGCGCTAGCTTGACCCAGAGTCATCAGAGCGCTTTACATAGATGGGAACTTGATAGTTACACAAGTTACATATGCACAAGTTACTAACTTGTGTAACGATATATCTGTAAGAGACAGTAGTTAGTGACAGATTCCTTACCTTAGAATATCCCCAGGCGTCAGGCTGGATCCGGAAAGTTTTTTGCGTAGCAGTACCCTTGCGCGTCGGTAGGCGGCGTCGTGCGGCTCCGCGTCCGTCGTCGGCGTCGTGATCGCCGGGATGACGTCGCGGGCAGTACTTAGGCGCCGCCCCTGCGCGCTGACGTCAGTTCTGTACACGACTTTCCGCGCCAGGAACGCAGAGCCATGCAAGAAGCTGACACAGGTGTCTGAAAAATACTAGGGCCCTGAAAGGGATGTCCTTAACCCTAGAAATCAGTTCGCAGAGCGGGGAGGATGGGTGGGCGGTAGGAATCTGTCACTAACTACTGTCTCTTACAGATATATCGTTACACAAGTTAGTAACTTGTGCATCTGAAAGAGACACGTTAGTGACAGATTCCTTACCTTAGAATAGATACCCCAGCAATACCAACCCCGGTGGTGGGTCTGCGAACAAAGATCAGACAAGGAAGTCCGGGAGGACAGAACGGCCAAAGAAGCCGTCCCTCCGGACCTGACTGTCAAGGCAGTAATGCTTTGTAAACGTGTGCAGCGAGGCCCACGTAGCTGCCTGACAGATAACCGGCAGCGGAACACCGCGGCCCAAGGCCGTGGTAGCAGCCGTTGCCCTGGTGGAATGGGCACGCAGCCCAACAGGAGGCTCCTTCTTAGCCAAAGAATAGCAGGTCTTGATGCACAAGGTAACCCAGCGGGAGATGGTCCTCTTGTGCACCGCCCGACCTTTTGGCGCCCACGTAGCCAACAAAGAGCTGGTCATCCACCCGGAAGGGTTTTGTGCGGGCAATATAGAAGGAGAGCGCACGTTTTGGGTCCAGACGGTGGAGCCTCTCTTCCTCTCTGGAAGGATGCGGAGGCGGAAAGAAGGTGGGCAAAGTGATGGTCTGCCCAATGTGGAAAGCAGTAACCACCTTTGGCAAGAAGGACGGACGCGTCCGAAGAACAACCTTGTCTGGATGAACAGACAGAAAGGGAGGTTTGCAAGATAGAGCCTGGAGCTCACTCACCCGCCGAGCGGAGGTGATGGCCACCAGAAAGGCTGTCTTCAGAGTCAGAAGACGAAGAGGACAGTTATGTAGAGGCTCAAAGGGAGCGCACATTAAAAGGTAAGAACCAAGTTCAAGTCCCACTGAGGCATCACAAACGGAACAGGAGGGAAGAGGTGTGTAATGCCTTTTAAGAACCTGTTAACAACAGGGGACTTGAAAAGGGAGGGCTGATCAGGGAGCCTGAGGAAGGCCGAGATAGCACAAAGATAACCCTTGATGGTACCCAGGGCAGAACCCTGTTGGGCCAGAGAGAGAAGGAACAGAAGGACCTCAGAAAGAGGGGCAGAAAGGGGATTCACAGCCTTTGCTGTGCACCATGCCACAAATTTGTTCCACCTGCAGGCGTATACCACCTTAGTGGAGGGACGCCTGGCTGCCAGAATCACATCACAAACTTCGGGAGGCAAGTCGAAAGGAATCAACTGCCGCCGCTGAATCTCCACGCAAGCAGGTGTAGACTGGACAGGTTCGGGTGGAGGACCGTCCCCTGCTGCTGCGACAGAAGATCCTCCCGAAGAGGCAGACGGATCGGGGATCTACGCTCATATTGAGTAGCTCGGGATACCAAACTCTTCAAGCCCAGTCCGGAGCCACAAGAATGACTTGGGCCCGGTCGTGCCGAATCTTCTTCAACACTCTGGGTAGAAGTGGTATAGGCGGAAAGGCGTACAACAGACCGCAACTCCACTCGTGACGAAAAGCGTCGCCGAGCGAGTGCCGCCTTAGAAATTCCAACGCGCAGAACTGATGACATTGCGCGTTCTCTTCGGTGGTGAATAGATCTAACCAAGGCTCTCCCCACTGTAGAAAGAGTCCTTGCGCCACTTCCGAGTGAAGACGCCATTCGTGATCCATCATGCACCTGCGGCTGAGTTCGTCCGCCCTGGCGTTCAGCGAACCTGCCAGGTGTTGAACCATCAGGAACATGCCCTGATGTTCCAGCCATGTCCAGAGGCGAAGAGCCTCCTGACAAAGGGTCCACGACCCTACCCCGCCTTGTTTGTTGCAGTACCACATGGCGGTTGTGTTGTCTGTGAACACCTGCACTACCTTCCCTTTGACAGAGGGAAGGAATGCCTTGAGTGCAAGTCGGATCGCCCGGAGCTCCAGAATGTTGATATGGAGCCGGGACTCCGCCGGAGACCAGAGGCCTCTGATCTCTGCCTCTCCCATGTGACCGCCCCATCCGAGAAGGGACGCGTCCGTCACAACTGTGTGCTCTGGCTGGGGAAGGGAGAGGGATCTGCCCATGACCCATTGCCGGTTCGAGAGCCACCACTGCAACTGTTTTGCAGTTCCCTCCGAGATCTGGACGTGATCGGACAGGTTGCCCTGGTGCTGCGCCCACTGGAACTTCAGGTCCCACTGCAGAGCCCGCATATGCCATCTGGCATGATTGACCAGCAGGATGCAGGAGGCCATGAGGCCCAGCAGCCTCAGGGTCATCCGTACCGAAACCCAGGATAAAGGCTGAAAGATCGGAATCATAGCCTGAATATCCCGGACTCGCCGTTCGGGAGGATAGGCCCGAAACTGCGTCGTGTCCAGAACTGCTCCGATGAAAAGGAGCTGTGGAGAAGGAATCAGATGCGACTTCGGCACATTGATGGAGAACCCCAGCGAGTGCAGGAGTTCGGCCGTAGTCTGGAGGTGGGAGACGACTGCCTGGGACGAGCCCGCCTTCAGCAGCCAGTCGTCGAGGTAGGGGAAGACTGAAACCCCTGCCCGGCGCAGATGAGCTGCGACCACCGCCAACACTTTCGTGAACACCCGAGGGGCACTTGTAAGGCCAAAGGGGAGCACGGTGAACTGAAAATGCTCGGGGCCTACCGTGAACCGAAGGTAACGCCGGTGGGCCGGCAGGACGGGGATGTGGAAATATGCGTCCTGCAAGTCCAACGCTACCAACCATTCTCCAGGGTCGAGGGCAGTCAAGACCTGAGCTAGGGTGAGCATCTTGAACTTCTCCTTCCGGAGGAAGCGATTGACGTTCCGGAGGTCCAAGATAGGACGCATGTCCTCCTTGTCCTTTTGGGCACCAGGAAGTAGTGGGAGTAGCAACCACGCCCTACTTCTGGGGTCGGAACATGCTCGATGGCCCTCTTGGCCAAGAGGGCCGTGACTTCCTTCTGCAGAAGTACCAAGTGATCCCCTGACATGCGGTGGAATTGAGGTGGCATGGCTGGGGGGTGGACTCGAAGGGGAGGGAGTAGCCCCTTCGGACAATGTCCAAGACCCACCTGTCCGAGGTGATGGTACGCCAGTGGGGAAGGTGATGGCGGACCCTGCCCCCTACCGGCGTGCTGTGCACCTGAAAGGAGGGACTAGGAGGGTTTGGAGGCCGCGGACGGGTTGGAGGTGGTGGCCTGACCCGCACGCTGGGTGCCCGATCCGCCACGGCGGAATCCACGTCCTCGGCCACGCGAAGACGCCTGCTGCGCGGGCCGGTGGCTGGGCTGCTGACGTGAAGGGGCGCCCCTACCGTGGCCACGATAGGGGCGAAAAGCATAAGTTAGCGGAGGGCGTGTAGCAGAAAGGCCCAGGGACTTTGCAGTAGCCCGTGAGTCCTTAAAGCGCTCCAACGCATGGTCTGCTTTGGACCCAAAAAGACCGACTCCATCAAAGGGCATGTCCATGAGAGTATTCTGGACATCCCCTGAAAACCAGTGGTTCTCAGCCAGGCGTGGCGTCGTAGCGCCACCGTCGTTGCAATAGACCTGCCCAGCGAGTCGGCGGTATCAAGGCCACATCGAATTGTATATTTGGCCGCATCCCTTCCTTCCGCAATGGCGCGGGAAAGCAGTGTCTGGACCTCCTCAGAACACTGGGGCAAAACATCCGCCACCGAATCCCACAAGGAGTGGGTATATCGGCCCAAAAGGCAAGCGGTGTTGACGGACCGCAAGCCCGCACTGGAGGAAGAAAAACCCTTCTTCCCAAATTGATCCAGGCGTTTGGATTCCCTATCCGGAGCGGCGGTAGGGAAGGCGGTTTGGGAAGCGGAGGCTTGGACAACCAAGCTCTCAGGGGTGGGGTGGACAGAGAGAAACAGGGGTCGCCCGGAGCTGGGCGATGGCGTCGGGACACGTTCCTATCCACAGGAGCCCCTGTGTTGGGCTTGAACCAGGCGCCCAAAAGAACGTCAGTGAGGGCGTCGTTAAACGGCAGCACAGTCTCCGAAGAGGAGGCTGCCGGCTGAAGCACCTCTGTCAAGAGATTAACCTTGACCGCCACAGCAGGGAGTTGGAGATGTAAGGCTCCAGCTGCCCTACGCAACACCGTTGCAAAATTGGCTCCCTCCTCCGTAGCCACGGGAGGAGACAGCATGCCAGTGTCAGGGGAAGTATCTAGACCACTAGCATCCCCTAGACCCTCTGTCCAGTCCTCATCGTACTGACACTGTTGTGTCAGAGGGTCATCAGACCCCTCCCAGTCCTCCTGGTCCTCCTCAGGTTCAAAATAAGGCGGAGGAGGGACATTTGGGACCCAAGGTCTCATTGGCGCCGGAACCGGCGTCGAGCGACGTCGGTCCGGGTCCATGTCCGGAGCCGGAAGGAACTGGGGAACGACGCCGCTCGGAGCCCCAGGCGGCGTCGAGAACAGCACCGGAGACATCGGCGCCGGCGGAGGTGTCGTTAGGTCGACCGGCGTCGATGGGGGTTGCGGAGCCGGGATCGAGGCCGGGGCCGAAGCCGGAGCCGGGATCGAGGCTGGAGGCACGTGCGACGCCGGGGCCGGAGCCGTCGGCGACGCCGGAGCAACCCCATCAGGGCCCGAAGGCGCACCGGAGGGACCTTGAGGCCCGAAGAGGCGGGCGATGGCCGACAGGAATTCCTGCACTTGGGCCGGATCCGCCCGGGAAGGACGGGTATTGCGGGGGCGACTCCACAGGCATGTCCGGGGCCGCGGGGACGGTGCCGGGAGGGGCCTCAGCCGAGTCGCGAGACCGGCGAGGCTAAGTCCTAGAGCGACGATGCTTTTTGGACTTTTTGTGTTTTGACTTACCGGACGAAGAAGACTTCAATGCCGACGACCGGTGTGGACTCCGCGATCGACCCCTGGACCTCTCACGCGACCGGGGCTTCCGCGGAGCCGAATGCCGGGCCTCGAGGAGCTTTCGAGACCGCTCTCGCAAAGCTTTCGGGTTGAGGGCCTGGCAGTCGGTACAAGACTCCGTGTCGTGGCCTCGGCCGAGGCAGAAGAGACACTCCCAATGCGGGTCTGTGACGGACATCATCCGAGCACAGGCGCCGCAACGTTTAAACCCGGGCATCCCTACGACACCTTGAAGTCGATTGAGAAAAACAGTGAAAAATTCACCAAAAAGTTTGGTCAAAAAATGACCAGGGCACTGCTCTTTCCGGATCTGCGCTTGCTGGCGCGGAAAAAGAAGAACTGACGTCAGCGCGCGGGGGCGGCGCCTAAGTACTGCCCGCGACGTCATCCCGGCGATCACGACGCCGACGACGGACGCGGAGCCGCACGACGCCGCCTACCGACGCGCAAGGGTACTGCTACGCAAAAAACTTTCCGGATCCAGCCTGACGCCTGGGGATATTCTAAGGTAAGGAATCTGTCACTAACGTGTCTCTTTCAGATATATAAATCTTTGTACCTTAGAGGATGGTGGGTTATAACATACATGCCAATATAATTAATGAGATAGTACTTAACAACATATCAATCATATAAACATATATAAACATATAAATGTATATATTAGATCAGAAAGAATACCTCTAAAAGTAGAGGCCTACCTTATTGAAATAGATGACGCAGGACTGCCTGTCCCACTGCTGCCTCACTATAAGTTGCCATGTCCAGGCAATAGTGCAGCGTGAAAGTATGAGCATTCTTCCAGGTAGCGGCACGGCAAATTTAGGATTTGTCCGTAACATCACATAATCCTCTGTGAAACGTAAGTAAGGTTCTTTAATGGTGAAGGCCTGAATTTCACTTACTCTTCTGGCCGATGTAAGTGCGAGAAGCAAAGCTACTTTCCATGAGAGAAATTTGAGCTCTAACTTGTGGATCGGCTCAAAAGGTGGTTTCATTAACTGCGAGAGGACCACATTAAGACGCTACTCTGGTGGAGGAGGGCTAATAGGAGGAAAAGTTCTGAAAAGGCCTTTCATGAACTGTTTGATGATGCGAGCAGAACAAAGAGAAGAGGCGTCAGACGTCCTTCTATATCGAGAGATGGCTGCGAGGTGTACCCTTATTGAAGCATACGCCAGACCTGACCTTGCCAGAGATAAGAGATAAGGCAGGATTTTTTCTGGAGAAGAGTGAAGAGGGTGAGTATCATTGCGATGGCACCAAGAACAAAAACGTTTCCATTTCAGTCTATATGTTTTAGTAGTAGACTCAGCTCTTGCCCTGGACAAAATTTCTTTACAATCCTGAGGGATAACTAAATCCTTGTACTCATTGTACTCCGGTTCCAGACATGCAATTGAAGAGAAGCTGGGTGCGGATGCAGGATCTGTTCCTTGTTCATCGTTAGCAGGGTGGTTGACGATGGAAGGCGATAAGGATTGGATTGCGACAGCAGGAGCAGCTCCGTGAACCAGTGCTGACGAGGCCAACGTGGACCAATGAGGATGAGTTGGCACGGTTCCCGTTTCATTAACACCCTGGAGATCAGAGGATATGGGGGGAAAGCGTACGCAAAGATTCCTGACCATCTTATCGAAAACACATTCCTCCATGACCCTGTCTGAGGTTCCCTGCTGGCAAAAAAAACCGGCATTTCTGGTTCCCCTGAGACGCAAATAGGTCCAAGTTGGGTGTTCCCCATTTTTGGAAGATGTGGTTGAGAACCGATTGATTGAGTTCCCACTCATGATTTGATTGACTCAACCTGCTCAAGGTGTCCGCTAGGTTTTTTTTTTTTCTGGGAGATGCTCCGCTTTGATAGTTATATGATGTTGTAAAGTCCATTCCCATATCTTTTGAGCTTCCCAAGATAGGATTGGAGATCTTGTTCCTTCCTGCTTGTTCAGATAATGCATGCAGGTGGTATTGTCCGTGCGTATGAGGACTGAGGATGCTCTTATCCTTGGGAGGAATGACTGGAGGGCTTGAAAAATTGCCCGTAGTTCCAAAAAATTGATATGCATTTTGGAGAGACTCCATTTGCCGCTTATTTGGAGATCTTGCAAATGTGCTCCCCAACCTTCCAAAGATGCATCTGTTGTCAGGACAAACTCTCGAAGAGGAGAAAGGAATGACAGTCGCAGAGAGAGATTGCGAGGAGATTGCCACCAAAGAAGTGCATCCTTCATGATCGGAGTTATTCGAACCATGTCGTCGAATGACCCTGATATTTGAAGCCATTGGGCGTCTTACTGCTCTTGAAGTGGTCTCATCCTTAGTCGAGCATGAGGTACCATGAGAATGGCAGAAGACATCCCGAGAAAGGATTTGAGAAGACGTACAGAAGCACACTTTCTTCTGTAAAGGTCGTGAGCCAGAGATAAGATGGTGATCATTCTTTCTGTTGACAAGTATACCTTGTCTTGTAGAGTGTCTATTAGTGCTCCTAGAAACGTTAGCCGATGAGAAGGGGCCAGAATGGATTTTCGGAGATTGACTGCCAGCCCTAGAGAGCGGAATAGTTGCAAGCAGAAAGACATGTCTTCTGAAGCCTGACAAAGAGAAGGGGCTTTCACCAGCCAATCGTCGAGGTATGGGAAGATCTGTAGGCCTTTCAGCCGTAGGAATGCTGCCACGGGAGCAAGGCACTTGGTGAAAACCCGTGGAGCTGAGCGAAGGCCGAAGGGAAGGACCTTGAACTGATAATGTGCGCCTGCCACAGAGAAACGTAGAAATTTTCGATGTTTGGGGTGGATAGGGATATGGAAGTATGCGTCTTCCAAATCCAAGCTTGCTAAAAAATCAGAATGGTTCAGAAGTTGTAAAATCTCCTGAAGAGTAACCATGCGAAAGGACTTCTTCAGCAGGTATTTGTTGAGTTTCCTGAGGTCTAAAATGGGACGCCATTCCCCCAACAACTTCTTTTTTATCAGGAAAAAGCGAGTGTAGAAACCTTTTCCTTTCTGAAAGCGTGGAACGCGTTCTATTGCTCCTTTTTGAAGCATTATCAAAGCCTCCTTCTTTAACAACTGAAGATGGGGTGGTGTTGATCTTTGAGGCGGGTGATGAGGTGGCGTTGTGGTAAACTCTAAGGTATGGCCATACCTTATAATATCTAGGACCCTTTTGTCTGATATTTCTTGCCATTGATGCAGAAAATATGAGAGAGGGGTTTTCTTCAGAGAATACAGAGGAGCGGCAGGCGGCGAAGCGTCGTCACTGTTTACGGCCCGAATCTCTGGGCTGAGCTTGTTGCTTTCGTCTAGGCTGTCTGGAGCAGGCCGCCTGTGGTGGTGCACGGTATTGCGGTTGCTGCTGGTGGACGGCCGGTAAGAGGTGTAAGTTTGAGGCTGGTACCTTTGATAACCTCCTCGAAAAGAATAATTCCCTCTGCCCCGCGCTCCACGAAAGTGGCTCTTTCTATATTGGAGCGTTCCTAGAGCCTTAGCCGTGTCCGTATCTGTTTTGATGGTTTGCAAAGCGTCATCAATATGCTTGCCAAAGAGTGTTTCACCATCAAACAGCATATCCAATATTTTGCTCTGTACCTCAGGGCGAAACATAGTTGCTTTCAGCCAACCCTGGCGTCTCAGGACAGCGGCTCCAGCAAGCTGACGGAAAGCTAAAGAAGCAATATCCATGGAAGCATCAATAATTTCGGATGCTGACCTTTCTCCTTCAAGCAGGATTTTTCTTGCTTCCATCCTCTTTGTCTTCTGGAAGGAGATCTAAGAATTGGGCAATGTCCGACAACATCTGTCGATCATACCTGGCTAAAATCGCAAGAGCGTTGGCAGCTCGAACAGTTGCTCCTGATGTGGTTGTGAACCTTTTCCCAATATTATCCAAGTGCCTCCCTTCTCTGTCATGTTGAGCAGTAATGGGCGCCAGAGGGTTCCTTGATCTCCGTTGTGAGGCCTATGAAATAACGGAGTCAGGCTTAGGATGACTTATTAGACACGCTGGAGCATCGTCCGGAGCCTTGTATTTCTGGTCAATTCTGGGCAAGACAGGGATAACTGTGGCTGGTGTCCTCATAACTTTTAACCCTTCTTCCCATATGTGGTCAACAATAGGTATAGACCTAACCGATTTTCTAGATAGGTCTTTAAAATCATAGAGGAAGCAGTCTGATTGCTTTACTGTTAGGGATAGTTGGAAACGTGATGCTGCTCTCTCAATTAAAGCATGAAAACCGCTGATGTCTTCTGGCGGAGACTATCATTTGTGGAGATGGAGACGCTGGTGCTGATATGACAGTCATCCCATTCATCTCCTGTTTGACCTTCCTTCTGAGGTTGATTATCCTCAATTTCTCCCTCATCAGAGGTATCTGAATGTTGTTGCGGCCCACTAGTATCTCCCACCGGGGAGGATGCAGACACAGGTACAGAGGTACGAGGTGGAGAAACCACAGGCGGTGGTGGCTGGGGGGGGGGGGGAGGGGTGGTGGAGGAACAGGTGCTAAAGGAAAACGTGTACGATAGTCTCGTTATAAATCTTGAAGGTCTTGTACCATTGCAACAGGAAGGTGGACCATAGGTTCAGAAACTGGCTCCATATATTGCATTTTTGCATGAGGAGGGTGATATTCTTGTTGATCGTATCCTCCATAATCTTCGTCATCGTCCTCCTGATATTTAACATGCAATTGGGAAGGACCATCAGCAGGTCCAAACATCCCATCATCATCAGATTCCTCCAAGAATGTTGAAGGAGGCAAAGGAGAAACTATAGCAGGATTTTGCAAAATTTGCCTCGGATACATTGGCGTAAGCTGCAAGGAAGATGGACGCTTACGACCAGGCGTGGGATACAGCGTCAGCTTCGTCGACGGTAACGGCGTCTGCGTTGTCGACGAGGACATGATAGAATAAGATGAAGCCGTCGTCGGTATCGTCGACGAGATTGTCGTCGCCGCGGTCGTAGTCGTCGACGGAACCACCGTCGTCGACGAGGATGCCGACGAAAAGTTGTAGTTGTCGTCGTCAGTGTTGCCGTCCACGATGAGGTCGACGGCAGTGCAGCAATCGTCGTCACCGGAAGCGTCGTCGACGGGAACGTCGTCTAATCCGTCGTCGGCGATGGAGATTTTTTCGACGATGAGGAAGGAGAAACTTGTTTAGAGGATGGTTTTTTCGTCGAAGGTGATCCTAAAGATAACGCCGTCGGTGGTACAAGCTTCTTAGAGACAGATATCTTCATGGATTGGATAGAAGAATATTTATCTTTCTTATGGCTTTTCTCCTCAGTAGGAAATGGAAGCTTTCCTTTTTGTGAGGTACCTTCCTCTTCATGACGAGACCTTTTTGATGTCTTTTTCTTGGAAACTTCAGGAGATTCAAGAGATCTCTCTCTCCTTTTAGGTGTTTCCTTTGAAGCAAGTGAGATAGAGCTCTCCTCATCCTCAGAGAGAACATCAGATTTTGACTTAAGTTTTTGTAGCTAAATCAATAATCTACTGTCCCTATCCTTGAGGGTTTTTGTAGAGAAGGTTCTACAGATTTTGCAGTCTTTTACCTTGTGTTGAGGGTAAAGGCAGTAGATGCAGCTCTTATGTGGATCCTCAGCATGCAGCCTCTTTTTCCCACATGATCCACACAACCTGAAGAGACCTTTCTTTGAAGATTCAGACATATTTGAAGAGAATACTGCTAGAAAACTGGAAAACCAGAGAAAAACTGAGCAGAACTCAGGGAGACTCCCTTTCTCACGACGTGCGGTAGAAAATCTGAGGAACCTAGCCTCTCTTGGGATTGTTCTAGAGGGAGCCGTCGCCTTATTGGCTGTTGTTTGGATTTGGTTCTTTTTTACAAAAGAAGGTGGATAGGCTATTGCACTGACTTTTCATTGTATGGTAGCCTATGGTAATTCTATCTACTGCTTTTACATGTATACCGTGGGACTCCCACTGCGACGACAGGGATGATTCAAGCATGTGAATCTATGAAAGATCCAATACTGGAGAACTAGGCATATCACCCCGCATAGTCGATGTAACTAAAAAGTAATTCAAAAGTAATTTCAATGTATTTTGAACTGTTTTGAAAGCAAATACAAACATGTAACGATTCCAATTTCAACCACAATGGCATTTCTGTGTTCAGCGTTGCATTTGAAAGTATATTTTACCTACCTTTGCCAAGTTCTGCTTCGTTCTTGAAATAAAACCAAAGCATACCTTTTTTATACTTACCTAATTGGCCTGGATTCAGTCTCTGAGTGTGTGCTATCAGTTCTTGTCTGAGTGAATACAATACATGGTTAACACACCTCCTGATAAGCCTAACTGTTCGACCACACTACCACAAATGGAGCTGTTTGAGATTATTTAATTTACCCTCTGCTATACCTCTGGGACTCCCTGGACTCTGTGCACACTATACCTTACTTCGGTATAGTATATACAGAGCCAGCTTCCTATAGTGCGTAATTTAAGAATATATGTTGATGAGAAACTAACTATGGAATCACATATCACCAAAACAGCAAGTACCTGTTTCCATCTTCTCCGGAATCTCAGGAAGATTGTTGCACTACTGCCCCAACCTGCAAGAAAATTAGTGATCCAGAGTACGATTCTAAGTCGAATCGACTATTGCAATTAACTTCTGCTGGGGGCTCCAGACTACCTGATAAAAAGGCTATAGAGTACAAACTATAGCGGCAAAACTGGCATTGAATAAATACAGGTATGATTCATCCTCTAGCACTTTAGGAGAGCTGCATTGGCTACCAGCCAAAGAGAGGATAATCTTTAAATCCATGGTGGTGGTCTAGAAGGCCCTAAACAAGATAGGCTCTATGGCGCTACAAAGACTTTAAACGCTATGTGCCTCACAGGAATCTACAATCTGCCTCTGCTAATATGGTTTGTGCCCCGAATTATAGGAAAGTTAGGTCAGGAGAAAGAACATTCTAGGTCGAGGCGGCTCAATTGTGGAATATACTTCCAGCTCCCGAGAGCTAGTTCTGGCCTTCTTGGTTTAGGAAGAGCCTGAAAACCTTGCTCTTTCCGAAATAATAGTTGGCCCAGTACTAGGCTTACTCTGAAAAATCTGAAGCTGTAGTCAGTTTTTTCATAGGGCTGAAACCGACAAGGGTTTATAAAGCCGAGATACCGGCCTGGTGAATGTTGCGCTTTAACAAGTGTTAGTTACTTTAACAAGTGTCTACTACAATTCCAGAGTACAACAGCATCCATGCTGAGCCACAAGACGACACCTTCCGGCACGTAGAGGTTCTGCTGAAAAGTTTCCAGATCCCGACTGATGCCTGGGGAATTTTCAAAAGAGGAATCTGTAGCTAGATGTCTCGATCAGAAAACATTGCGCGATAGGTGAGGAGCCTCACACCACAGACTGCCTTTACAAACGTCATCTTAGAAAAGCCCCAAACCCGTCCATGGCACTTTAGTGAATTTAAGACTAGAATTTACAAACCTCAGTTTCTTAATGCTCACGAGTGAAACTTTAGATGGTGCATAGCTGCTCTGCTGTTCTTACCCGAGGCAAAGAGAGATTATTTGTATATGGTACTGTGCGCAGGTGGGACAGGCAGCTCCATTTAAGGAACGGCTTCAGCCGCAACAATTCTGTTTGGCTTGTAGCCCATACTGAAGCGATGCCCATGTAGATTATTACCCTCTTGTCCAGTGTGAGAAAGTGCCATCTTTCTTGCATGGTATGCCCCCACTTTTTGCTGAATTGCTGATGTGCTTTGACTGAGTGTGCCCTGGGCTCCTGCCAACCAGGTACCCAGGGCCTGTGTTCCTTCCCTAAAACTGCATTGATGCCTATACCCAATTGGCATCCCTGGCCACAGGTCAGCCCCTGGTAAATGGTACCATGGGTACCCAGGGCACTGTGACCAGGGAAGGCCCCTAAGGGCTGCAGCACTTGTTGTGCCACCCTTAGGGACCCTGTACCTTTACACACACACACTGCCTTGCAGGCTGCGTGTCTTGGTGCAGAACAAAAAGTGAAGAGTCGACATGGCACACATCCCTGTGTGCCATGCCTACAAACCACTGCCCTGGCCTAGGTCAGCCACCCCTCTAGCTGGGTGCACTATGCCAGTGGTGAGGGCACAGAGGCATGAGCCCTGTGTCCCTACAGTGCCCAAGTCCATTCTTGGGCATTGTAAGTGCAGTGCTGCCATTAAGAGTATATGGTGCTGGGAGTCTGTCATTACGAACTCCACAGCACCATAATGGCCCCACTGAAAACTGAGAAGTTTGGTATCAAACTTCTCAGCACATTAAACCCACACTGCCAGTGTGGGATTTAATGTAAAACGCACTCCAGAGGGCATCTTAGAGATGCCCCCTGAAACCAACCCGACCTCCAGAGTCCGGACTGAGTGGCTGCCCAGGCTGCCACCACCAGACATGTTTCTGGACCCCTGGGTCGAGAGCCTCTGCTCTCAGGGGCCTGAAACAATGCGCATCCTGGGGCGAGGTGCCAAAGCCTCCTCCCCCGGATGGGCAGGGGGAGCTTCAAAGGCCTGCCGCCTTTGAGCTTCCCCAGACCATTTGCTGCTTCCAGCAAACTGGTCCCCACTGGTTCTACCCCCACTTCTGGCGGGAGAACCGGCGGGAAAACCAGAGGCGGGAAATGGGTTGTGCCCACCTCTGCCAACTCCACCCCTAAGGTGGGGGAGGCGAGGTGAAGCACAAACTCGAGTCCCCGCCATCTTGAGGATGGGGGGACCCAGCCAACCAGGAACAGGCTCCTGCCCCCCTCCCACTAGAGAGGAGCAGAATAGGGGGTGTACCCACCCCAGGGAAGGGACCCATTGGTCCCTGCCCTTACCTACCTGTAACCACCCCTAAATTCAGTATTTAGGGGCTCCCTGAACCTTCCTTCCTCAGTTCCCGAATCCGAAAACAAGAAGAGAAGACGAAGCAAGAAGACCAGCCGTGCAGCTGCTAACAAGGAGGCGACGACCACTGACTTGGCCCCAGCCCTACCGGCCTGTCGACCTCTGAACCTGCTCCTGCGGAACCCCGGCCTCAGCCACCTCAAAACCCCGGAGGACCTGACTTCTGTGCCACAGCCTTCAACCCAGGGACTCCCACGAGCAGTGGTACTGTTCAAAAGAAACAAACTACAAAAGACCCGGCCCTGGCACGGAACCGCGAAACCTGCACACTCTGCACCCGCCGAGCCCAGCCTGTGCTTGAGTGAACAAAGACTTTGAGGACGTGCCCCCGGCGATTCTGACCTGGAATCCAGTGCCAAAGGACCCTCCTCGACGACCCAGACGACGCCTGCAGCCTCAGGATAAGGGACCCCTCCAACCGCAACCAGCAGGGGGTAAGATTTCCCGACCTCAAAAGACACCCCTGCACCCGGCGCCCCACGGCCCCCTGTGCCCAACTCCTGGGTGTCTACCTATCCTCCAAGACCCCAACTTACCTCCCGAAGTGTTGGTCGCCCCTGAAGAGTCACCGTCCCCGAGCCTGCAGCCTTTTTCACCGTCCAAGATCTCCATTGGTTAACATTGCGCGCCCGACGGCTCAAAAGCACCCTGCACCCAGCCGCCCGAGTGCCCCTGGAAGTGCAACCTCTACCCTAACCTACTTCCCCATTTGCCCTGAGCAAGTGACCAGGAGCCCAGCTCCCACAGCCGCGTGGCCTGCTTGCCAGCAGCCACCAACCCGAGGCCCCCTGCCTGCCATAGGATAACCTTGGGCTTACTCACTCTGCACCCGGCCGCCCCTGTGCCGCTGAGGGTGTAACAACTGTACTTACCTGATACTGGGGGACTGCCTGAGTGTATGCCCAGAACCTTAACTCTGCCAGTCAAGTACTTACCCAAAGACCGATAACTCATTTTTCTTCCATAGGGTAACACTGACTGGCTCCCACCTGGAATTTCTTCTAAGTGTGGAGTTTTGAAACTTTAAAATATTCACCTAAAATCAACCGAGTCACGAAAACGAAAATACTCACCTGGTATCAGAAGAGGCCCCAGTGCTGGACCGGGGTGCCCAACACTGGCCCTAAAAGTAATCACAACGTTACTTACCGCTAACTCCATTTTCTTCCATAGGGATCCGTTGACTGGTTTTCTGTGAAATTTCTTCTAAGTGTCTACTTTTGAAATACTAAAATATTGTTTAAAAATCACAACAGTAACGAATTCCGAACTACTCACCTGCTATCAGGAGAGACGTCAGTACTGCCTTTTTTAGTCTAGTACCAACCATGAAAAGTAATTTTTACCGTACTTACCAGTAACTCGAAATTCCTCTCATAGGATATCATTGCCTGCTTTTGTTGAAAAAGTTTCTAAGTGTCGATTTCTGCATTTTACAAATATTCTTTAAAAATCGTGCCAACGATACAAACGTAATTACTTGCCTGTTTTAGATAGATACCCCAGTGCTGAACCAGAGAACCCAGCACTGGATTACAAAAGTAACGTAAACCTGCTTTGCTTGCAAACTGCATTTCCTTCCATAGGATAACATTGGTAATTTTACCCAGAAAAGTTTCGAAGTATCAACTTTTGAAATACAGTAATATTCCTCAAAAATCACTACAATAACCAAAACGCTTTTTCTCACCTGTTTACAGGAAGTGTCCCAGGACTGAATCCAGGATCCAGTCCTGTGGTTAGTAAAGTAATCTACAAAGTAATTAATTGTAATTAATCACAATTTTTCAATGAGCTCAATGTTGCATTGTATTTGACCCTGTGTTGCCTCTTGCACCAACTGTGATTACTACCATCAAAAAGTCTATTGCCTATTTGTAAGGTGATTAACCAAAGCATCTCATCCTGAGAACGCATATTGCAATACCTCTTGTGGGTTCTAAAAATAAAACAAGTATATAATTTTTTATACACAAACCATTGGCCTAGAGTTCAGTTCTTGAGTGTGTGGCTTCATTTGCTGACTGAGTGTGTACAACAAATGCTTTACACTGTCCTCTGATACTGCCTTACTGCTCGACCAAGCTACCACTTTAGAGAGTAAGGTTACATCTAACTTTAGCCTCTGCCAAACCTCTGGGGACTGTGGATCCTGTGCACCCTGAACCTTACTTTGGTTCAGTATGTACAGAGCCACTTTCCTACATCCAGGACCGGAGATTTGGGAATTGCTGCCATCTACTCAGTCCAAGAATAACCATTACCAAGTTCAAATGCTCCAAAACGTTTCTTGTTCGAGCAGATGTTTCCCTCTACTATTGCTGAGTGATCTATGATGCCCAAAGGCAGCTGAGTTGTGATTTACTCCAGCAAAAGAGTGTACTCTTGTGCCCCAACGCAGCGACTGCAAGAGCAATATTGGCCTTAGAAAGTTATGACTCACTTGATCCTAAGGACAGTCATGGCACTATCCCGACGGTCCTGCCAGAGGGCATGAAGAAAAGCGATGGCAGCGCGATGCAGGAGAGGGGGACACCAGTAGTGCCCCTGCTGCTTTGAGTCAATCAGTTCCAGGACCACCTGCAAGCAACTCCACTCCCCCAGGCTGAATTCCTGCAGAAAAAGAAAAAATAGCAAGCAATCAGTGGCAGATGTTGGCAAAAGATTTGTTGCACCCACAGTCCTACTGACAAGCCATCTGACCTTAGACCCTTCGCTCGCATCTTTCACTTCAAGGTTCAGGAAGAGCTCAATTAGACCTGGCTGTGTTTCCACTGCAACTGTGAGGAACTCCAATATCATGACCTTAATGCGCATATCTTCTGTTCGACTTTGCATGCGGGTGAGGAATGCGTCGCGGATGGCAGCAGCTTCAGTTCCAAGACAGGCGTACACAGACATTGGGGCTACCTGCATAGTAACAAAGTAAAAATATTTACTTCATGAGTGATTGGCATCAAAAAACCATTGCGCACACACATCAGAGGATAGCCCCACTGTGAGACTTAGGACTGTGTGACAAGCTCTGAACAACTCTGGAGAGAAAAGGTGAATTTCATCCAGAAGTACCACTCTCCTGGTCAGTTTTGCAAAGTGCACATCCCACAGCACGCTGTTAGCAGCAGCTCGGTGGCTGGTGCAGGAGACAACACAGGGCAAAAGGTACAAAGATACTGTATTTCTTCCTTGGATGGGAGTGATTCAAGCCAACATCCAATACTCAGCACATCTATGAGCTAACACAGTCTGTGACATCCTTCAAACCGGTGAATGAGCATGGTCCTACCGTAGCGAGACGTTTCAGTAGTTGGATGGCAAGGCGCGGAAGGGCAGGGTCATGCTTGTGGTAGATATATTTGGCCAAGACAGCAATCAGGTTATTGCCATGAGCTCCTGCAGGGAAAAGAGAGCCAGGCATTAAGAGAGATGAGAATGGGGCTGAGGGGGAGATGGAGAATAGGCTCAAAAGAGAAGCAAGAGCTGACATCAATTACACGACAAAGTAGTTGAGAATTAAAGAACCCACGTTTCTGACAGATAATCATTTTTACATGTGAAAATGTTACATACCCGTTACTACAGCTCTCAGGCATCAACAACATTCATTGATTCCAATTTTTTAGACTAATTCCCAGACATCCGACAAGGAGTTTTCAGAAAAGTGTTGCACACAGCAGAACTCAAAAGCACATTCGAGTTAAAAGTGCAATAGAACCGGTCATGTAACATTCTATCAATAAAGGGAGTTTGCCAGAAAATGCATTCCATGAGTCACGCAGGACAGCCTCCTTCCACAACAAATGGCAACACCTATCATTTGTTATCTTAATAAAATGCCCCATATAACTATTCTATCCCCACATGGAGTTAAGGAAAGAACAAAGGGAGAAAGGACGGAAACAAAAGAGGGGATAAAAGGGAAAGAAGATACAGACTGGCAGGAAACTATAAAGCGGCCAAGGAGGAAAAGAAAAGCACACATATTAACTTCTTACTACAATCCAACACACAAACCCTCCAAACTCCCCGCGTAGCCCTTTAGGCTCCTGAGAGGGCTCAATCAATGTTACAGGTCACAATAATGCAACGCTAACATACTTCAAGTGTGTGAGCCATGATAGAGTTGCTTTTTCTGTTATTGAAAAAGTTGTGCTCATAAGACTGCGGGAGGGTTACATGTGAATGTATAAAAACTACCAAAAAAGGAAAACTGTAGGTACATTTAAGTAATGTTCTACTCTAGTGTGGTACGTTTCATAAAATCTTTGAAGCCTTTTTGTGGGGATTCGGGGACGTGGGATGTTACTGGGCATTAGATTTAGGAGTAATGTTGTTTAGCACTGGTGTCCCAAGGCCATAATTCTGGCAAATTTCAAACTGGATGGCCTTGAGCCTGTTTTAGGCTCTTGACACTCCAGGGGCCACATTACACATAAAGCGCATTTTCATTGTCTGCGCCGGGTGCACCTTTAAAAAGGTGAGCCGGAAACAAACAGTGAAAATGCGCCCTATTATGATGAATGCGCTGCCCCCAAGGCAGCCGCGAACTCGTGCTGCCTTGGGGCAGCGCATTCAGGTGAAAAACGGAGCGGCTGCTTTACAGCCGCTCCGTGTTTTCACTGTATGGGCTGCAACCTGCCTGCACTTTTAAAGGGGATTAAAGATTCCCTTGCAGGCGGGTGTACTCAGTGACTGCACCCGCCTGCAAGGGGATGTCTGAAGAGTCCATGGGACCCCCTTTTCCCCCGCCAGAGGGCTGCTCTCAGGTGGCACACTGTCAGTGCCCCTCCTGAGGGCTTCTTTGCCTCTGTGCCCACGTTGGTAATACGGCGCGGGTGCAGAAGCAAAGGGATTCCCTCATTTGCATGGGGAACGCCCTAATGCAAATGAGGGAGCGCCCCCTTGAAGATAGAGCTGGCGCTTTATGTGCATCAGTGCTACTTGTATTACAGAAGGGGCCCCACAAGAGTCTGTGGCCCTGTCTGTAAAACCAAAGTGCCATGGGTGTGCGCAAAGCGGGTGCTAATGCCCGTTGCGTCCCACGGGGCACTTTATGTAATATGGCCCCAGGTGGAGGGGCTTAGAAACTTGGAATGTGTGACACACTGAACCAAACTACGTAACCTCAAAGTCCAGTCAAGGGTACACTTTATAAAAAGGAAAGGACATGTATTAAGAGGTAAATAAATAGTAAATTTGAATTAAGTAAGCACAATGAGGACCACGTTGCAACCTCAACTGTCTTTGCAGCTGCTCTGCACTAAGTGCTAGATTTCAGTAAACAAGCAGTTTTTGACTGTATGGCAAGTTTTTCCTTCAGGTAGATTTGGGTCTTTCTGAAGTGTTCTGGTTTGTCAACAAATGGAGAACATCTGGTGAGAAACAAGATAAGGATACTGGTTTCCAGGCTGTAGTTTGACGTACCAGGTCTGATAAACTAAGGATATTAAGAATAAACATTATTGCACTCTGCACTTAAACATAGTACCAGTTCTTGAATAAAAAAGGAGAACTAAAATAGCTACCAGACTAGGACAGATGTAGTCCATTTTTGCTGATACTGAGAACACCCCAAAAGAACAAGTTACTTACAGAGTATCCACCAGAAGGAGAGTTTCCTGTAACAGCTGATGTGTCACCTTTGGAAAATTCCCAGGCATCACACTGGATCCGGAAAGAGCGTCACCGATGGTAAGTAACTTGTTCTTGCGATGGACACATCTAACCGTAGATTTGTCATCTTACAAAATACATCAAAGTATTACCTCCCCAGGTGATGGGTCTGTGGGATCGCTCAGAGCAAGATGTCCTGCAGGACCACACTGGTCAAAATACCCTTCCCGTTGTATCTGGCTGTCAAGACAGCAATGCTTCATGAACGTGTGCACATATGCCCACCTTAAGGCTTGACAAATATCCAGCAAAAACACTCCATGTACCAAAACTTCGAAAACAGCCTTGACCCTGGTGGGATGGGCCCTCAGTCCTTCTGGAGGCTGCTCCTTGGCCAGCGTGTAGCAGATCTTAATGCAGAGGCCTGTCCGCCAGGAGAAAGTCCTTTTCTGCACTGCGATACCTTTCTTTGCCCCAGAGAATCCCTCAAAGAGCTAATCGTCTATCTGATGGTCTTTGTTGTGATTGATGTAAAAACTCAGCGCTCGTGTGTTTCAACGTGCGAGATGGAAAAAAGAACATCAGAATTGTAATGGGCTGTTAAACATGAAAGGCAGTCACAACCTCTGGTCGTAACATTGCCCTAGACTTCAGCACCAATTTGTCCTGAAAGAAAGTGGTGTAGGGCAGCCAGACAGAGCCTGAAGCTCACTCATGTGACTAGCTAAAGTTATCGCGATGAGGAAGGAATATGTTACTTACCCTGTAAGTATATGGTCGAGGCATGAAGTGCTGTAGATTCACATGCTGTGCATACTACTGCTATCAAGTGTTGGGTCTAGATGTGTGCAAGTTGTTTCTCGTCTTTTGAGTCACGAGGAGAATGACTCCTCCTCCTGGTGATAATGTGCATGGGCATTGACTCCAGATTGTTTTGCCATGGATGAAAATGGAATGTAATATGTTGCTCGACCACACTATCACAAATAGAGCACTTGGGATTATTAATTTAAGCCCTGTAAACCAATAAGGGTCGTGTGTACATTTTGCATGGTGTGCCCTCACATTGGCAGTACCGCATAAAAAGCCAGCTTCCTACAGCGTGCACGGAATTTCTCCGGGACTGCCAGCGAGATCTCTGTGACCATGACCCATAATGTGTGGGAGTACCATGGTGTGGACTAGCTGAAGGGCGATGCTAGCAAAGGAGAACATTCGTTTTATGAATGCCTCAATTATCTTTGACTTTCCATCTGAAGGAGGTGGGTCACTGGAAATGAATTGGGATTTATCCTGCTAAAAGAAGCTTGAGGAATAAGTTACTTACCTTAGGTAACGCCTTATCTGGTAGAGACTAGATCTAGCTGCAGATTCCTTACCTTTGAATTAACCCCAGGTGCCAGAGTGGATCCAGAACTTTTTCTACAGCAGTACTTCTGTGCGTTGGTAGAGAGCATTGAGCAACTCCGTAACGACATCGTCCACCGGATGTGACATTGTCAGAGTCCATATAAGCCCCCCAATCCCCCCACGACGTCAGTTTCTTCTGCGACTACTTTCTGCGCTAAAACGCAGAGACACAAAGAAACTGCTATGGAAACAGTGTACCCAAAAAGAAGCCTCTTTTTGAAAGGTGCATATATTAAGTATTATTGGTTATTTGGTTTGTGATTTTTTTTTTTTACCAACGAAATGCACGAGGGTGCACAGAAGGGATCTGGAAGAAATGGAAAATCAGGTCGCAGAGCGGGGGGGGGGGATGGGTGGGTCAGTAAGGAATCTGCAGCTAGATCTATAGGTTCAACTTAATTGTGAAAAACGTCACTTATGTATGTTAATGAATGTGAGAGTTCTGAGATGATCTGAATGGGGCAGAGATGAAGGTCGAGAAGACCAGGATCACTTTATTTGGGGACGGCTGGGATTTGGG
Source organism: Calotriton arnoldi (assembly GCA_963921515.1). Lineage (NCBI taxonomy): Eukaryota > Metazoa > Chordata > Amphibia > Caudata > Salamandridae > Calotriton > Calotriton arnoldi. Next base: position 673,894 of record CAWUFW010000971.1, read on the forward strand.
ATTTGCAGGCCAACCTAAACATAATGCCGGTGCCTAAAAGGAAGAAAGCCAGGCGCTGGGCTCTGTTGAGACCTTAGAGGCAGAGGAAACGCTGCAGTCCTGCTCAGTGCAGTATACAGCCCTTATGGCTAATGGGAGCCTGGAACAGCCGACATCTTAATGCTGGCTCTACAGCCCAATGCATGCAGCTGAAGTGTGGATTTGGTGACTTTGAAGGCCAGTGACGAAGAGTTAGATGCTTAATTTAGTTCATGGATAAGGGCGGACTGGCCATTCCGCCATTCTGTAGTTTTACCAGCTGCAGGCTAGTATGTTAGGCTGCGCTAGCATGTTAGGCAGTGCAGACGATAACTTGCCCCCCACCCAATGCCACACTGTAGTCATGATCCCCTGCTGTGTGGTGCTGATTTGAACGTCTTTGGCAGGGCTGGCTTTGGTAGGGCCCTGTTTCGGCCTGTGACAGAGTCCATTTCAGTGACCAAGGGAAAGCTAAGGTACCCTGATGTAAGGGGCCTGAATTAATGTTGGAAAGACAAACTAGGCGCTACCAGGGCAGATGAATTTGCAAAACGACATACAATCAGTGCAGAATTGTGAGGCATACCATTACCAGGGCCACTGGAATTAAGCAATTGTGCAGCTGCAGCGTTTTTCACATAATTGTACATTTGACGCATAATCCATTATCTGCTGCACAATCTGCTGACTAAAAAAATGTTTCTAGCTCAAACTTTTCAAAAGTTACTAAAAGTGGAGCGACACGTGTTGCTACGCCATGGAAGGCCCTTGCCAGAGCTTGACTGGTCACCTTTCATTGCTTAATGCTATATTAGAGTGTTAAACTGGAACAAATGAGGTGCAACCAATGCCCAGGTAGTTTTAGCAAGTGTAAAGAAGACAAAATAATGGCATAATACTAGCATAAAGTGTGCCGCATTACGCCACATAATTTGGCTTTTCTTGCTGCATGATTTACTCAACCCTGCCGCACAATTTGGTCTTCTCCTGCCGCATAATTCCAGTGGCCCTGAACATTACTTCAGGTCTCTTCATGCCTGAAATTGCGTAGGTGCTGGTCCGGGTACTCTCGAAGGAACCCACGGGCCTATCCAATGACCATTTACAGCTGGACAATTCTCTATTTTTTTATTTAATTCTTCCTGTGCGTCTACTGCAGCTTTCCTTCCAATCACATCCCTTGCAAGACAACCGACCCTGCTAGTGTTTGGGAGATAGGTGCAGAGCAGGGAGGAGAGCTGCTCTTAACACATCCCCACCTCAGACACGCAATACCGGAGGGTAGGGAGCAACACAAGGCTAACACAAAGGGCAGAACGCAGGCTCCCGTCAAAATTCTTCGGAGGCAGAAGTTGTGACGTGACTTACAATAGCTCTCAGTGGGCTTTAGTCTTCACAAGAAAATGTAAATAAAAATGAATATTAAATAAAAGCATTTATCTCACTGGTGGTTTGTTTCATTTTTCCCAGTGGTGTTAGGCTATTCATAAAATGCACTAAGTGAAAACTAAATGAGCTCTTAACAAAATAAATGGGACATCCTGACACTAGGTCAGCTAGAACATGTTTTTAATCATTCTATTCAAGGTACGCGACTCACCTGTGCTTGTGTGTGTTGATATTGTTCATTAGGCAGAGTTAAACGTTTACGCGCAGGACACCGATTTGAATGCAAGCAAAGGCATTTCAGCGTTTCATTCTTCTAAGGTGGATGAATAAGTTGTCGTATAGTCAGCCACACTGTTATTTTAAGTGCTAAAGAACGTCAAATTTTGCCTGAGCAGGCAGTATATAAAACAAAAGTTATATTTTTTAAATAAAAAACAAATCTAATGGAAGTTAATGTTACAACGGACAACACCATTTAAAAAAAAAAAAAAATCTAAAAGTGCTGAAATACTCAAGGCCAAATAAAACCAGCTGTGAAAACATTGCTCTTTCGAATGCCCCTTCCACATTCCTTGAAACGTGAAACTCTAGGTCAGCGCAGCCAACTCCTGCTTTCCCCAAGTTTAAAAAAAAGTTCAAAGTCTCCTTTCCACCAAACGTCAAGGCAGAATGCGCAATATTCGCATTCCTCTCGTCTGCTTCACAGCCCTCTGAAGACTTTTCTTATCTGCTTGTTAAATAAACAAGCGGATAAGAAAAGCCATCTGGGCTGAGTGAAAACAGATGCGCTTGTCACGGGCGGCATCCGAAAACTGCAAGGGCGTCAACAAAAGTGACAGCCAGCAAACCAAAAGCACAGAAAATACATTAATCACTACCTAAGCCAATGGAAAAAGGTTGTGACAGAGGGGCGTAGATTAAAGTCCCCTTCTCTTCATACTGTTTACTATAGCTCTCGCAGGCGAGGAGCGCATGCGCTCCAACGCCAGGCCGAGACCTAAAAAGTAGGGGCAATAACGGACAGCCCTGCCTTGTACCTCTCTCTAGGGGAAAGAGGATTGAGCTGGACCCGTTCACCTGAACTCTCGAGCGCGGACTTGCATAATTAGCTTTAATCATATCTATAAATGGTTTACCAAACCCAAAGTGTTCAAGAGTGCTAAAAAGGAATGCCCAGTCCACCCTGTCCAACGCCTTCTCGGTGTCGAGGCTCACCAATACTGCAGGTATCCTAAATTTGGTCGCCTTCTCAATCAGGTGAATGGTTCTTCAAATATTGTCGTGGGTCTGTCTTCCTTTTATGAAGCCCGATTAATCAGAGTGGATTAAGTTTGGCATCAGGTCCTCCAGCCGCGCCACCAGAAGTGAGGAATAGAGTTTGGCGTCTAAGTTCATAAGCGCTATTGGCCTGTAAGAGGCACATTCTTGGGGGTTTTTCCCGGGTTTGTGGATAACCGTGATAACAGCCTCTGCCATTGATTGGGAGACGGTCTGACCTTCCGCTATCGCATTAAAGAGATATGTTAGGTGCGGGATGATGTCTGGTGCAAAGGTTTTATAGAAATGGGATGTCAAGCCATCCGGACCCGGCGACTTATTAGGTTTGAGAGCCGTGATTGCCTTCCCCACTTCTTCCCCCAAGATGGGAGCATTTAGTCTATCGTTCCAGGCCGACGAGAACTGTGGTAGTTCTAAGGATTGTAGGTATTGGCGTTGCCCTGCAGACTCCAAGTAGTCTCTAGAATAAAGACCTGAATAGAAAGCCCCAAAAGCATTTGCTTTATCGGTATCATCATGGGAGGCGTGACCCGTTGTGTCTAAAATGGGACCAATAAATTCTTTCTCCCTCTTTTCCCGCAGCTGCCTAGCTAGGTGCGAGCCGATCTTATTCCCCTGTGCATACGAGATGTGGCGCAATCGAAGGAGGGTATGTTCAGCCCTATTCGAATATATCGCTGTGAGTTTCCCCTTGAGTGCTCTCATCTGGCGCAGAACGGTGCGCGAGGGGTTCTTTTTGTGTTCCCTTTCAATGTCCCCCAGGGATTTTTCTAGCGCTTCCCTTTCTTTGGCTCTTTGTTTATTTAAAGCGGAATTGTGTTCTGTGCATTTCCCCCTAATAACAGCTTTAAAAGCATCCCAATTAAGCAGGGGGGAGGTGTCCTGTGGCTGGTTGAAGTGAAAAAACTCTGTGATGGCCCCACGGAGTTCCTCTCTCAGGGCTTTGTTCCTCGTTAGCGAGACTGGAAAATGCCGCCTTGGGGGTGCCCCCCTCCACGTGAGATAAATCGTAACCAGACTGATCTGAAATAGAGATTGGGAGAATATTTGCTTCCTGAAGAGACCCCAGAAGAACTTGACTAAGAAAAATATAATCGAGTCTCGAATATGTTTGGTGGACATGGGAAAAGAATGTCTAGTCCTTAGTGTCGGGGTAAAGATGTCGCCAAGCATCAACCAGGCCTAAAGTTTGTAATGATTGTTTGAAACTCTTTGGGAAGCTACCCGTGGGAGATTTGTGGGGGTGTGTGCTATCCATATCCCCGTCCCATGTAAGGTTGAAGTCAACCATCAGTATCACCGGGCCTTCTGCAAATCCCCCAATCATAGTTGGCAAGGCTGTGAGAAAAGTCGACTGACCTGAGTTAGGCGCATACCCTGATATGAATGTACAAAGCCTCCCTCTTACTTTCCCTTTCACCATAATAACCCTGCCTTCCTTGTCGGACTTAACATCTTCAGGTTGGAATTTCAGGGAATTATGAAACATGAGGGCAACCCCTCTGTGTTTGGTTGTCGCAGAGGATCTATAGATTAATGCATACTTTTCGTGGCGCAACCGGAGCTCCTCCGCTCTCTTTAAGTGAGTTTCCTGCAGCGCCACAACTTCAAACTCATGGCCTAACAAATATTTCCCGACTTTCTGCCTTTTAAGGGGTGAGTTCAGCTCCTTTACGTTTCAAGAAGCTATAGATAACAGCATAGTCCCAAAGTACCTTTCACCCTCTTCAACCTCTCCTGTATGAAGCCAATCTCACTCCAGCTATTGCCGCCCATCAAAAGAGAACACCCGGCATAATCACTGCACTGACATGAAATCTGAGCCATCATGAATATGAGTTTAAAGCCTCTACTGGTGCTACAACCGCCCCGCCGGGAACCCCCCTCCCCCCCAACATTGAAAACATTTATACGAACAAAACCTGAGCCGGAACGCTCCATCGCCCCCGGCTTTAGCCTCGTGGATGGAGACTTCCGTGTCGTGGGGCAAACGGCACAGATCCGTGTCCCGGGGCAAACGGCACAGTCCGTGTCCCCGGCTGTCTTTTCTACTTAATCGCATCATCAAGACATTCAGTTGTTACGCCCAATGTGGGAATCATATCTGGTCGAGCATAGACCATGCCCCCGTTTAGCATCGGACTCTTAGGGGTGAGTCATTCCCTTATTGCGACTCTGGCGTTAGTTGGGGCTTGCAGACTACCAAAAGGCCCCTTATAGCCCTAAAGCTCTTTGCGGTGCAGGCTCTAGTCCTTTGAGTGTTTTCCATTTGCGCTCGCACGCCAACGTGAGGAGTTCTCATTGTCCTTCCCCTTCGGAGCAGGCTCCGCATGTTCCTCTGCGCTGGAAGGAAGGCTCAGCAGCCTCAGGCCCTCTTTCAATTCGGTAACGTGTTTTGTTTTGTTGTTCAGCTCAAAGGCCAGCCCGAAGGGAAATGTCCATCTGTACTTAATATTATCGTCTCTCAGCTTCGTAGTGATGGGCCTAAATTGCTGTCTTCTTAGTAGAGTTGCAGGTGCCAGATCCTGAAAGAGGCTACATCGGAAGCCCTGGAAGGATACCTCATTTTTCTCTCTGGCCGCTTGGAGAATGGCCTCTTTGGCTTTAAAGGAGTGCATTTTAACTAGGACGTCGCGGGTGCGTCGCCGCTCTCCTCCTTGTTGGGCTCCTACAAGGTGAGCTCTCTCAATCTTAATCTTCGTTTGGTTGGACCCCAGGACTTCCGCAAACAACCCCTCAATGAACGCCTCCAGGTCTGGGCCTTCCGCGCCCTCAAGGTCCCTAATTCTAATTTTCTCCCGTCGCGATTTGTTTTCCAGGTCTTCCGTCTTTAAAAGGGCCGCGTGCAGCTGTGCTTGTAGCTCCAGTATGTTATCCTGCGTGGCCACCGTTTTTTTCTCCAGTTCCTGGGCCTGCGTCTCCACCTCTAGGACCCGTGTGCCCACTGAATCCACATCTTGTTGGAGCGCCGTCATACGCTCAGTCAGGTCATCTTTCAGCTGGTCCAAGGAGGTCTTAATGTCCATTTTTAATTCTGCACGGAGCTCAGTTTTAAATTCCTTGAGGGATGTCAAGAGGTCCTCGTTCGTGAGAGCCTTGTTGTCCGCGTTCGACCCCTGTTCCTGCGCTTGCTTCTTCTCTGCTGCGGGGAAGTAGTTAGCCAGCCCTTTTTTCGGTGGCATAGGCGCAGACCGGTCCCCCCTCACACTGTGGGCGGCTCTCTCCCGATCACCCGCCACTCAGTTCTTCAGGGCTCATATTCTTCCAACTGCGGGGTGAAGCAGTTCCCCGCGCCGAGTGCACCTTCAGGAGGCTTCAACTTGTAGGGGAGAACCTCCACCCCCCAGACTTCCTCAAGGCCACTGGGCACCTCGCAGTAATCCTGGGCTGCTATAGGTCCAAACTGCCTCCTCTGATGTGCCACGCTGTTTGCATCATGCCTCTTTGCGTGTTATCCCTAGGGCAGGTCACCACTGTTTCTCTTTAGTGCTCCCTTACAGTCTCCATGAGCAAGTGGCAGCAGCAGCCGCCATCTTAGGGTCAGGCGTCAGGGACCCGGTCAGCTCCTCATTACTCCAGGCATTTAGGGGGCTTCAGATGGCAATCCACCAGACGGGGGGAAACCCCATGGCTAGCTGGAGTCTCCCGCCCCCACAAGCAAGTGTCGCCTACCCTGCACGAGAGCGAGGGTGATGCGGGAGCGGGTCACGATCTTCAAGCTTGACGTCCCTCCTCGACTTTCAGGGTGCCCTCCGCTCTCCTGCCTCATACAAGAGTCAGCCGCCGCCCCAGGGGTCCCAGCCGCAATCAGCCCCGCACAGCGATTTCAAGCGCACAGCCCCGCTTGAAGGTGCTCCGGGACGCGTGTACGCGTACCGCCATCTTAGGAGCGGTCCGCCCCTCCTCCTCACGATCGTCTCGGCCACTGCGGGAGAGAGAGCGGCCCGCAGCTTCAAGCCTCTGGGTCTCCTCACACTCCGTACCTCATTCCCCCACAATCGGCTCGTCTTGGTGCGATTTAGCAAGCTGGAAGCACCGAAGACTGCCGCGGGGAAGACCGAGGCGAGTTACGAAGGCCCGGCCATCTTGCCTGGCCACGCACCCCAGTTTTAAAGACTTTTATAGAGTTTCCAACTCCACACTTAGAAACATTTCATAGAAAAACAGTCAATGTTATCCTATGGGAGGAAAAAGTGTTAGCGGTTAACAGGTAAGTACTTTGTTGTGGGAGTTGGTATTCTGGGGTTAGACTCAGGGGTCCCCCGGGGTCAAGGTTGCACTCTTGTTACACTCTCAGCAGCACTAGGGCGGCCAGGTGCAGAGTGCTGAGGCCCAATGTTATCCAATGGGGGATAGGGGGCCTCCGGTTGGTGGCTCCTTGCGAGCAGGCCACTGGGTTGTGGGAGCAAAGCTCCTGGATTCAAGCTCAGGGCAAATGGGGGTTCAAGATAGCACCAAAGGTACACCCTCAGCAGCAATAGGGCGGCCGGGTGCAGGATGCTGGTTTGTCGTCGGGTACCCTGTTACTTTCAATGGGGAGTCTCCGGTTTGCAAACACACTGCAGGCTCGGGGACGAAGGTCTTCTGGGTGCGACCACCACTTGGAGAGGTAAGTTGGGATGCTGGGGGTTGGTTAGACACCGTCGGTTGGGCCACCCAAGGAAGTGGGGTGTCGGGTGCAGGGGTGTCTTTTAGGGTCGGATCTTCTTACCAGCTCCTGGTCGCGGTTGGGGGGACCTGCCGGATTGAGGCTGCAGGCGCCGGCTGGAGGCAGGTCAGGGATCACTGGATCTCAGGTCAGGATCGCCAGGGAGATTTCCTCGTGGTGTTGGGCCACTCGAACTCGGGCTGTGCGCGTCGGGTGCAAAGTGGTGCAGACTCGCGGATTTCGCCGGAGCTGGAGTCTGTGGGTGAACAAATCCGGTGTTCACGGGAGACAAAGTCTTTGGTTTGGAAGGCAGTCAGGTCCTCGGGGTACTTGAGGTTGCTGACTGTAGGACACACCGGAGTTTCGCTTCTGCAGGTTCGAGGTGGGGATAGGCCGGTAGGGCTGGGGCCAACTCAGTGGGCGTCCTCCTCTTCTTAGCTTCGGCACGGATGTTCGGTCGTCCTTCTTTTCTTCTTGTGGTTTCTTGTCTGAGGAGGCAAGGTTCAGGGGTGCCCCTAAATTCTAGATTTAGGGGAGTTGCAGGTAAGTAAAAGGCTGGGACCAATGGGTCCCTTCATTGGGGTGGGTACACCCCTATTATGCCACCCTCCAGTGGGAGGGGGGCATATGCCTCAGTCTGGTTGGCTGGGTCTCCCCATCTGCAAGATGGCGGGGACTGGGAGCTGTGCTTCACCTCGCCTCCCCCACCTGAGGGGTGGGGTTGGCAAAGGTGGGCACACCTCCCTTCCTCACTTGGTTTTCCCGCTGGTTCTCCCGCCCAAGGTGGGTGTCATAACTGGTGGGGACCAGTTGCTGGGAGCAGCAAAATGACTGGGGAAGCTCACAAAGGCGGCAAGCCTTTGAAGCTTCCTCTTCGTGGACCCTGTCCATCCTGGGGGAGGAGGCTTGGCACCTCGTTCCAGGATGTGCATTGTTTCAGGCCCCCGAGAGCAGCAGGCTCTTGACCCAGGGGTCCAGAAACATGTCTGGTGGTGGCAGCTGAAAGCAGCCACTCAGCCTGGACACTAGTGTTAGGTCGTTTTTCAGGAGGCATCTCTAAGATGCCCTCTGTGTGCATTTTTCATTAAATCCCACACTGGCATCAGTGTGGGTTTAATGTGCTGAGAAGTTTGATACCAAACTTCCCAGTTTTCAGTGCAGCCGTTATGGTACTGTGGAGTTCGTAATGACAAACTCCCAGCACCACATACTCTTAATGGCAGCACTGCACTTACAATGTCTAAGAATGGACTTAGACACTGTAGGGGTACAGGGCTCATGCAACTGTACCCTTACCACTGGTATAGTGCACCCAGCTAAAGGGGTGACTGACCTATGCCAGGGCAGTGGGTTGTAGGCATGGCACACAGGGATGTGTGCCATGTCGACTCTTCACTTTGTTCTGCACCAAAACACGCAGCCTGCAAAGAAGTGTGTGAGTGTAAAGGTACAGGGCCTCTAAGGGTGGCACAATAAGTGCTGCAGCCTTTAGAGGCCTTCCCTGGTCACAGTGCCCTGGGTACCTGTGGTACCATTTACCAGAGACTGACCTGTGGCCAGAGAGTGCCAATTGGGTTTGGTCTTCAATACAGTTTTAGGGAAATAACATAGGCCCTGGGTACCTGATTGGCAGGAGCCCAGGGCACACTCAGTGAAAGTACATCAGCAGTTCAGCAAAAAGTAGGGGCAACCATGCAGAAAGAGGGCACTTTCTCACAGAAACTGACCGCAACAACTTACTACATTTCAATAGCTTTAATCAATTTTCCCTAAAAAACCTTTCCCATACTCTAATCGTTTACGAGTCAAAAGAATCACATCCAATCTTGATAAACTATCCACAAACACAGCAGACATGATTCAAAGATTTAGTGACAGAGGCTACCCTTCTGGAATACTAGAGAGTGCTGCACAACATTCTTCAATCAAATCATGCGAACAATTATTGACATCCACCACGAAACAAAACAAAGAAGACCGTATTGTCCTAGTGTCTAAATTTTCTAAACAAAGTCAGAAATTTAAAAGGTTAATTTTGAAACATTGGCCAATGGTACAAATGGAACCAGAATTCAAAGGTATCTTTTCTGGACTTCCGTTGTTTGCTTATGAATGTAGCCAAAATATCCAAGAAATGCTCTCTACTCCCTAACCAATACGAAACATCTATATTGAGGCACTGTTCCATGTCTTAATTGCCATAATTTCAACAACGTAATCAAAGGCAATTTTATAACTCACCAACGTAAAGGAAACAAAATCAAATTTCAAGTCACTGCCACTTGTGACACCAAAAATGTTGTGTACCTTATGAAATGCCCGTGGCCTGGCATACATCGGTAAAACCGAACATAAAATCAAGACGAGGCTCAATGAACATAAAAGTAATATCAGAACTAAGAATTTAAAATCTGTTGTAGCCTCACACTTTTTTGACACAGAAGCATAACATCAGCCAGGTTCGCTTTATGGTGTTAGAGATTGTGACTGTACGAGAAGGTAGAAACAACCACAAGTATCTCCTACAAAGAGAAACCCACTGGATGAAGTTGCTAGATACCCTCATACCAAATGGACTTAATCGCATTGAATTTAGTTGCTTTCTATAATCTGTGTTGTTTCACACCATTCATGCTGTATGTTATAGATTCCTTTTTAGGTCGAGCCTAGAGTAGCTCGCAAGCGCTGCTCTGGCGAAGACTTTATGTAGGGGGCTTCAAAAAGCTGACCAGACGCTCGTGCGTCATGGCATTTTCTATGCGGTTACCCGCACGGCCGGCATCTGTTTCCAATTATCGTGCCCAGACGCGGGCGCGATAATTGGAAACACATGGCGGCCGTGCGGGTAATCGCAAGCAAAAGGCCATGACGCACGAGCGTCTGGTCAGCTCAGCAGGCTGCCGCGCTCGCTCGCCCCCGCTCCTCTCTTCCCCGCTCCTCTCTTGTCTAACAGAAGTCTCGGCTACGCATGTTTTACGTTATCTTTAAAAGTATTTGAAACATGCTCGGCCATTATAAGGTACTTTTTTATTGTTTCGTGTTCGTTTTATTTTCTTTCCAATGATGTTTCAGTGGGCATTGCAGCCCCGCCCACTTTGGCGTCCCGATTGCCCGCCCAGTATTTGCTCTTTCATCTGTAATATAGAGAACAAAACGAGCCTCGGACTCGCGGAGCTGTAGTGGTGCAGCAAGGGGGGACGGGGGGGGCTAACAAGCGTACACAGACCTGGACACTGCCTCCACAGTGGAGATTTATTGAGGGTACAATGCCAGCCCAGGCAATATAAGACAATGTGGACACAACGGAGAACCATTGCGGTAACCATCCCAGATGTAACAGCGCAGGGCACAATGTACCAGCACGCGCACAATACATAGTGTCGGCGGGGAATAACAGCACCGCTCTACACACTGCGCTGGGCCACACAGGCGACAGCAGCCCACGGCACACTGTGCAAGCACAGGCAAAATACACAGTGACAGCAGCCTGTACAGGCAACAGAGCCCCGCGGTGCACTGCACCGCTCCAGGGAGCGAGCACAGGCAAACAGGGCCCCGCCGTGCACTGCACCGCTCCAGCAGCCAGCACAGACCATAAAAGCACCTCTCTCCTAGGACTCCTTACCAGCAGCCAGCACAAGCAAACAGGGCCCCACCGTGCACTGGAGCCTGCACAGACAATAAAAGCACCCCGCTCCCCTAGGACTCAGTACTCTCTCGAGCCCATCCGTGGGCACTTATTGCAAGCGATTACTCTTAGCCAGTGCTCTCGGGTGCCCGGTGCTAGCAACCACTGTTTTGAAGGGGCGAAGAGAGTATTCATCACCGCAGACGCCCGCTGCCTGCTTTAAAGAGCCGTTACCCCCTTCGTTAAAAGTGATTCATTCCTCCTCAGAGCTGCTGACGGCATATCTTGTCATGTTCGCTCGGTCTGCCCCTTATATAATCAAAGAGCGCAAATTCATTTTAAGGAGAGGCTCGGAATCCATTAAAGACCGTTACACCTACCACAGAAAGAAGAGGAGCTCAGCATGCACGGGTACTTCGTGGCTAAACGTAATAATCAGTGAATTGAGATGTGCTAACATATGCGTCATCTTTTGTAGTTTTTTTCAATAACTATATTGTTAAACGTATATTAAATAAATACATATATACCTACACAATTGATCACTCTTTTAAAACAAATATCTGCAGACGTTTCCAACATGAGAGGTTTGTCCTACATAGAGCACTAGTTGTATGTTTTGCTAGGTCAAAGTCTGTTTCAAAGCGCGATTTTGAGCCGGCGGTGGCCTCTTGGCGCTGAAGATAGTTTCCTCAATGCGAATCAACATAGAACAAGTGTGTTGCGACTCAGGGAACTAGTGATTTGGCATTGCAAGAGTGCCACGGCCCAAGTGCAAGGAGGGAAAGAGCCCCCTGTCTTTGTGTAGGAGAAGGCGATAGTTGGACCTGTGGACCCCTCTCCCTCCTGCCGAACTAAACATAGCTAAGCTTCCTGTCGATTTTTCAGCATTTGCTTATTGCACAAGTTACTAACTTGTGTAACGATATATCTGTAAGAGACAGTAGTTAGTGACAGATTCCTTACCTTAGAATATCCCCAGGCGTCAGGCTGGATCCGGAAAGTTTTTGCGTAGCAGTACCCTTGCGCGTCGGTAGGCGGCGTCGTGCGGCTCCGCGTCCGTCGTCGTGATCGCCGGGATGACGTCGCGGGCAGTACTTAGGCGCCGCCCCTGCGCGCTGACGTCAGTTCTGTACACGACTTTCCGCGCCAGGAACGCAGAGCCATGCAAGAAGCTGACATAGGTGTCTGAAAAATACTAGGGCCCTGAAAGGGATGTCCTTAACCCTAGAAATCAGTTCGCAGAACGGGGAGGATGGGTGGGGCGGTAAGGAATATGTCACTAACTACTGTCTCTTACAGATATATCGTTACACAAGTTAGTAACTTGTGCATCTGAAAGAGACACGTTAGTGACAGATTCCTTACCTTAGAATAGATACCCCAGCAATACCAACCCCGGTGGTGGGTCTGCGAACAAAGATCAGACAAGGAAGTCCTGGAGGACAGAACGGCCAAAGAAGCCGTCCCTCCGGACCTGACTGTCAAGGCAGTAATGCTTTGTAAAAGTGTGCAGCGAGGCCCACGTAGCTGCCTGACAGATAACCGGCAGCGGAACACCGCGGCCCAAGGCCGTGGTAGCAGCCGTTGCCCTGGTGGAATGGGCACGCAGCCCAACAGGAGGCACCTTCTTAGCCAAAGAATAGCAGGTCTTGATGCACAAGGTAACCCAGCGGGAGATGGTCCTCTTGTGCACCGCCCGACCTTTTTGGCGCCCACGTAGCCAACAAAGAGCTGGTCATCCACCCGGAAGTGTTTTGTGCGGTCAATATAGAAGGAGAGCGCACGTTTTGGGTCCAGACGGTGGAGCCTCTCTTCCTCTCTGGAAGGATGCGGAGGAGGAAAGAAGGTGGGCAAAGTGATGGTCTGCCCAATGTGGAAAGCAGTAACCACCTTTGGCAAGAAGGACGGACGCGTCCGAAGAACAACCCTGTCTGGATGAACAGACAGAAAGGGAGGTTTGCAAGATAGAGCCTGGAGCTCACTCACCCGCCGAGCGGAGGTGATGGCCACCAGAAAGGCTGTCTTCAGAGTCAGAAGGCGAAGAGGACAGTTATGTAGAGGCTCAAAGGGAGCGCACATTAAAAGGTAAGAACCAAGTTCAAGTCCCACTGAGGCATCACAAACGGAACAGGAGGGAAGAGGTGAGTAATGCCTTTTAAGAACCTGTTAACAACAGGGGACTTGAAAAGGGAGGGCTGATCAGGGAGCCTGAGGAAGGCCGAGATAGCACAAAGATAACGCTTGATGGTACCCAGGGCAGAACCCTGTTGGGCCAGAGAGAGAAGGAACAGAAGGACCTCGGAAAGAGGGGCAGAAAGGGGATTCACAGCCTTTGCTGTGCACCATGCCACAAATTTGTTCCACCTGCAGGCGTATACCACCTTAGTGGAGGGACGCCTGGCTGCCAGAATCACATCACAAACTTCGGGATGCAAGTTGAAAGGAATCAACTGCCGCCGCTCAATCTCCACGCAAGCAGGTGTAGACTGGACAGGTTCGGGTGGAGGACCGTCCCCTGCTGCTGCGACAGAAGATCCTCCCGAAGAGGCAGACGGATCGGGGGATCTACGCTCATATTGAGTAGCTCGGGATACCAAACTCTTCGAGCCCAGTCCGGAGCCACAAGAATGACTTGGGCCCGGTCGTGCCGAATCTTCTTCAACACTCTGGGTAGAAGTGGTATAGGCGGAAAGGCGTACAACAGACCGCAACTCCACTCGCGACGAAAAGCGTCGCCGAGCGAGTGCCGCCTTGGAAATTCCAACGCGCAGAACTGATGACATTGCGCGTTCTCTTCGGTGGCGAATAGATCTAACCAAGGCTCTCCCCACTGTAGAAAGAGTCCTTGCGCCACTTCCGAGTGAAGACGCCATTCGTGATCCATCATGCACCTGCGGCTGGAGTTCGTCTGCCCTGGCGTTCAGGGAACCTGCCAGGTGTTGAACCATCAGGAACATGCCCTGATGTTCCAGCCATGTCCAGAGGCGCAGAGCCTCCTGACAAAGGGTCCAAGACCCCACCCCGCCCTGTTTGTTGCAGTACCACATGGCGGTGGTGTTGTCTGTGAACACCTGCACTACCTTCCCCTTGACAGAGGGAAGGAATGCCTTGAGTGCAAGTCGGATCGCCCGGAGCTCCAGAAGGTTGATATGGAGCCGGGACTCCGCCCGGAGACCAGAGGCCTCTGATCTCCGCCTCTCCCATGTGACCGCCCCATCCCAGAAGGGACGCGTCCGTCACAACTGTATGCTCTGGCTGGGGAAGGGAGAGGGATCTGCCCATGACCCATTGCCGGTTCGAGAGCCACCACTGCAACTGTTTTGCAGTCCCCTCCGAGATCTGGACGTGATCGGATAGGTTGCCCTGGTGCTGCGCCCACTGGAACTTCAGGTCCCACTGCAGAGCCCGCATATGCCATCTGGCATGATTGACCAGCAGGATGCAGGAGGCCATGAGGCCCAGCAGCCTCAGGGTCATCCGTACCGAAACCCAGGATAAAGGCTGAAAGATCGGAATCATAGCCTGAATATCCCGGACTCGCCGTTCGGGAGGATAGGCCCGAAACTGCGTCGTGTCCAGAACTGCTCCGATGAAAAGGAGCTGTGGAGAAGGAATCAGATGCGACTTCGGCACATTGATGGAGAACCCCAGCGAGTGCAGGAGTTCGGCCGTAGTCTGGAGGTGGGAGACGACTGCCTGGGACGAGCCCGCCTTCAGCAGCCAGTCGTCGAGGTAGGGGAAGACTGAAACCCCTGACCGGCGCAGATGAGCTGCGACCACCGCCATCACTTTCGTGAACACCCGAGGGGCACTGGTAAGGCTAAAGGGGAGCACGGTGAACTGAAAATGCTCGGGGCCTACCGTGAACCGAAGGTAACGCCGGTGGGCCGGCAGGACGGGGATGTGGAAATATGCGTCCTGCAAGTCCAACGCTACCAACCAGTCTCCAGGGTCGAGGGCAGTCAAGACCTGATCTAGGGTGAGCATCTTGAACTTCTCCTTCCGGAGGAAGCGATTGACGTTCCGGAGGTCCAAGATAGGACGCATGTCCTCCTTGTCCTTTTTGGGCACCAGGAAGTAGTGGGAGTAGCAACCACGCCCTACATCTGAGGTCGGAACATGCTCGATGGCCCTCTTGGCCAAGAGGGCCGTGACTTCCTTCTGCAGAAGTACCAAGTGATCCCCTGACATGCGGTGGAATTGAGGTGGCATGGCTGGGGGGTGGTCTCGAAGGGGAGGGAGTAGCCCCTTCGGACAATGTCCAAGACCCACCTGTCCGAGGTGATGGTACGCCAGTGGGGAAGGTGATGGCGGACCCTGCCCCCTACTGGCGTGCTGTGCACCTGAAAGGAGGGACTAGGAGGGCTTGGAGGCCGCGGACGGGTTGGAGGTGGTGGCCTGACCCGCACGCTGGTTGCCCGATCCGCCACGGCGGAATCCACGTCCTCGGCCACGCGAAGACGCCTGCTGCATGGGCCGGTGGCTGGGCTGCTGACGTGACGGGCGCCCTACCGTGGCCACGATAGGGGCGAAAAGCAGAAGTCAGCGGAGGGCGTGTAGCAGAAAGGCCCAGGGACTTGGCAGTAGCCCGTGAGTCCTTAAAGCGCTCCAACGCATGGTCTGCTTTGGACCCAAAAAGACCGACTCCATCAAAGGGCATGTCCATGAGAGTATTCTGGATATCCCCTGAAAAACCAGTGGTTCTCAGCCAGGCGTGGCGTCGCAGCGCCACCGTCGTTGCAATAGACCTGCCCAGCGAGTCGGCGGTATCAAGGCCACATCGTATCGTGTATTTGGCCGCATCCCTTCCTTCCGCAATGGCGTGGGAAAGCAGTGTCTGGACCTCCTCAGAACACTGGGGCAAAACAGTCGCCACCGAATCCCACAAGGAGTGGGTATATCGGCCCAAAAGACAAGCGGTGTTGATGGACCGCAAGCCAGCACTGGAGGAAGAAAAACCCTTCTTCCCAAATTGATCCAGGCATTTGGATTCCCTATCCGGAGGGGCGGTAGGGAAGGCGGTTTGGGAAGCGGAGGCTTGGACAACCAAGCTCTCAGGAGTGGGCTGGACAGAGAGAAACAGGGGGTCGCCCGGAGCTGGGCGATGGCGTCGGGACACGTTCCTATCCACAGGAGCACCTGTGTTGGGCTTGGACCAGGCGCCCAAAGAACGTCAGTGAGGGCGTCGTTAAACGGCAGCACAGTCTCCGTAGAGGAGGCTGCCGGCTGAAGCACCTCTGTCAAGATATTAGTCTTGACCGCCACAGTAGGGAGTTGGAGACGTAAGGCCCCAGCCGCCCTACGCAACACCGTTGCAAAATTGGCTCCCTCCTCCGTAGCCACGGGAGGAGACAGCATGCCAGTGTCAGGGGAAGTATCTAGACCACTGGCATCCCCTAGACCCTCTGTCCAGTCCTCATCGTACTGACACTGTTGTGTCAGAGGGTCATCAGACCCCTCCCAGTCCTCCTGGTCCTCCTCTGGTTCAAAAGAAGGAGGAGGAGGGACATTTGGGACCCAAGGTCCCATCGGCGCCGAGCGACGTCGGTCCGGGTCCATGTCCGGAGCCGGAAGGAACTGGGGGACGACGCCGCCCGGAGCCCCAGGCGGCGTCGAGAACGGCACCGGAGACATCGGCGCCGGCGGAGGTGTCGTTAGGTCGACCGGCGTCGATGGGGGTTGTGGAGCCGGGATCGAGGCCGGAGCCGGGATCGAGGCTGGAGGCACGGGTGACGCCGGGGCCGGAGCCGTCGGCGACGCCGGAGCAACCCCATCAGGGCCCGAAGGCGCACCGGAGGGACCTTGAGGCCCGAAGAGGCGGGCCATGGCCGACAGGAATTCCTGTACTTGGGCCGGATCCGCCCCCGAACCCGGGAAGGACGGGTATTGCGGGGGCGACTCCACAGGCATGTCCGGGGCCGCGGGGACGGTGCCGGGAGGGGCCTCAGCCGAGTCGCGAGACCGGCGAGGCGAAGTCCTAGAGCGACGATGCTTTTGGACTTTTTGTGTTTGGACTTACCGGACGAAGAAGACTTCGATGCCGACGACCGGTGTGGACTCCGCGATCGACCCCTGGACCTCTCACGCGACCGGGGCTTGCGCGGAGCCGAATGCCGGGCCTCGAGGAGCTTTCGAGACCGCTCTCGCAAAGCTTTCGGGTTGAGGGCCCGGCAGTCGGAACAAGACTCCGTGTCGTGGCCTCGGCCGAGACAGAAGAGAGACTCCCGATGCGGGTCTGTGATGGACATCATCCGAGCACAGGCGCCGCAACGTTTAAACCCGGGCATCCCTACGACACCTTGAAGTCGATTCGAAGAAAAAAACAGTGAAAAAATTCACCCAAAAAGTTAGTCAAAAAATGACTAGGGCACTGCTCTTCCCGGATCTGCGCTTGCTGGCGCGGAAAAAGAAGAACTGACGTCAGCGCGCAGGGGCGGCGCCTAAGTACTGCCCGCGACGTCATCCCGGCGATCACTACGCCGACGACGGACGCGGAGCCGCACGACGCCGCCTACCGACGCGCAAGGGTACTGCTACGCAAAAACTTTCCGGATCCAGCCTGACGCCTGGGGATATTCTAAGGTAAGAAATCTGTCACTAACGTGTCTCTTTCAGATTAGTAAGACTCGCAGCCAATCAGCTTACAGCCGAGTCTGCGCGCTCAAAATTGAAAGAGACCCCTGGACCTCTCGGTCTTGGTAGCTGCCAGTGCCGCGTCCCGGAAGTTCAGATGTGGCAAGGTTAAAGGTGAAAATATCCCCAGAGACTGAAATTACCCTCCCAAAGTGCAGGAGCTTTTAGTGAACGTTATCTGTTCTTCTGCAGCATACCAGTCCTCTTTCCAGCAGTAGAGGTTGTTTATCAATGTGCTTGGATGGTGTGTCTCTAGAATGTGATTTTTCACATAGCCTCAATGCACTAGTGGTTAAAACAACACCTATGTCACCCCTTCAGGTATTTCTGTCACTTTATATGTTCTTCTGCTCTCCATGTCTTCTTTTTCCTTTTCCTCTTCTCACTCCTCCTCTCACTTTCTCCACTTCTTTCCTCTGTTCTCTTATTTTCCTTGGCACTAGGCTTCTCCCTCTTCTTCACTGCCATTCTCTGTTGCTCTCTTTTTCTCTCACTGTTTATCTTGCTTTCTCTCTTTCTTCCTCACTTTTTCTTAACTTCCCTCACTATATCCACCTCTCCCTTCTCCATCACCCTTTCGCTAGGCCACTCCATTGTCCTTTCTCATTCTCTCTACCTTGTTCTTTCCATCACACTTTCTCAGCTATTTAGTCCTTTGCATCTTCCTTCCAGCTTTCCTCCCATTTCACTTTTACTTATTCCCCTGTCTCTTCCTTTTCCTCATACCCACTGTTTCTCCTCCTTTACTACTTCTCTCCCTTTCTCCTTTACTGCATTCTCGTCTGGCCTGCAGCTCCCTTTCCCACTCTTTTTCACCTTTGTCTTCTTCTCTGTGTGTCTCTCGCTCTCTCTCATACTTTCTCTTTTGCTAGCTTCCTTGCTTTAGGTCTTACCTGCAAAAATGCTTACACTCTCGCTTGTTTAGATCTGCCCTAAAATATTTAGCAACAAGGAAAATGCGATAATAAAGCTGATCTAGCTTAATTAATTGGTCCAAAACAGAATGCGTGTAAAACTAGTTCAAAAGATTAAGGCAACTACTGCTTATATCTACGCAAATCCAAAAAGTTTAAAGATAGAATACTGGTGATAAAATCGGGCTTGTGTACACCCTTGTGTCAGAGGTTAGTGTCATCAGAGGTAACATGGCTGCCACAAAGTTATACGGGGGTCAAGAGTTTGCATTTAATGTAAGATAGCTCAGTGGGTTCACAAGCTTTTGTTACAAAGATCCTTGTGTTGCTGGCAGGTCGTATGTTATGAGCCATGTAAAGTAGCTGAGTTAGTACCGTCTCAATTTAAAAATTAAAAATCTCCATTTAACCTGCATTTAAGAGCCAGGATTTTTTTAGGTCCAACTTTCATTACTATAAAGTTGAAAAAGTGGTTTCTAAAGTATAGTAATAATCACTTATTTAGTGAATACATTAATGTAGTTTGTTCTATAGTCTATATAAATCATTATTATTAGTGTACATCGCATACACAGGTCTACATATCAGATTTCAACTCGGAGCCTGAGAAACCTCCAGCAAAGTTACACTGCAGTTGTTTTTTTGATTCTCTACATGACCACTCGGTGTGGAGGCCAAGGTAGGTGTCTCATTTCCCCTCCAAATGTTCCCTGCTATACCATCACAAGCGTGTGTATTTATTTACCCTCTGCGGGCTCCTTCCTTAAGATGGCACGCACTGTTTTCTCGTTTGCTTTTCTGCTTACTTGGTCTGTTGTCTAACCGGTTATTACTAACTTCCGTACTGCTAACAGTGTCCATGTTACTTTCCACGTTCGTTGAACAGGACGCCCTTATCCTGCTTCCACGTCGGTAAGACTTATTGACCACATTTCTTTTCCACTTGTATTAACTTCGGACACTATTTTAATTTGCTTAACTTAACGCCTTTATAGTTTGCACGTTACTTTACGTGCATGTTACCAGCCATTACATCTTTTGCTCCTTAACACTCTCGCGTTCGAGGGTATAACTAAGGTTTTCTTTTCAGCTCATCCACATGTTTTCTCTATTAATATATACTTTGCACTTTAGATTTAACCCATGGTTTTCTCTTTAGCCAATTCACTTATACTCCTTAATAACTATACATCGTGCACTTTTGATTTACCAGTTCATATCCTTTGGATCTATCACTTGAGAACACCACTGGACACTCTTCTTGCTTGTGAACTGCTCTTTACGCTAATACTCCATATCGGTTTACTGGTTCCACTGAGTCACAGCGCCTCAGTTATCATTTTTCCCGTTTGTTCACCAGTACGTCATCACCTTTTGGGCACCTTCAGAATTTTTTCTTTTTTATTAACTCAACTCCACTTCCAATGATTGACTTATGTGCTTTCCGCTTCATTACTTTCAGATGTAATTTCCCCTGATGAAGGGCTTTGCTTTCCTGAAATGCATTGGGTCTGCGCAAGCCTTATTCACCCAAGATTTTGGTACTGACTTGGCCTAAATTTTGATTATCGATTAGATCACATAGATTAAATAAACTCTACATGGGACCTGACTGCTGTTCCTATTTTTGATTAACATTGGATTGCTCTTCCTGTTGGAGTCTTGGCTGTGCATTCAGGGGACGTCATCCCTGGGGTGACGCTTTCTTCTATTCGTAGATTAAGGCCATACTCCCCGTCAAAAAAAGCTTTTTTGGCCGACTGCTCAATTCGTTTTGATTCCCTATCAGCAGGAGTAGATAGAAAAGGCCCTGCTGAGAGCTTAGAAGAGCAAGAAGCTTGGACCACTAGGCTTTCCAGTGAAGGATGGGAGGACAGAAACGCCGGGTCCCCAGGAGCTACCTTGTACTTTCTAGCCACTGTCTGGAAACTGCAGGGGAGGACACTGGCTTCTGCCAAACATCCAAAATAGGCTCCGGTAACGCCTCATTGAAGGGCAACAATGGTTCTGATGCAGAAGTCGATGAATGGAGTACGTCTGTGAGAATATTAGATTTAAATTAAGCTGTGGGAAGTGGCAAATCTAAAAGGTCCGCAGCTTTTCGAATTACAGCATGATATGAGGTCACCTCAGGAGGTGGCAAGCCCTTAGGTGACGTCAATTTTCACTCAGGGGAGGTATCCAGACCACTAGCATCTTGTAATCCCCTCAAAGTCAGGGTCCCCTATTTCTCCTTCTTCAGCCCCTTCATGCTCCTCTTGATATTCCTCTTCCTCCAACAGCCTTCGAGCCTTTCTCCGAGATCTCATCTTCGGTATCAGCGTTGCCAGATGCAGCGCCGGCGACTTCGGAACCGGCGCCGTGGGTGGATTTAAAGGAACAGGGTTCGAAGTCTGCTGAGGATAAACTGGCGCCGGTTCAGATCCAGACGGCGCCGAAGAACCATCCAATGGAACACGATCCTCGAGCAATTGCAACGGCGTCGATAACCTCAACGCCGGTGGAGGCCAACTTCCTGGTGCCACAGGCATGAATGGTACCTGGAGAAAATGAGGGGGAAACCTTCCCAGAGAGCAAGCTAACAGACCTATGGGGCCAGCAGGTGCACCAGTACAATTCGCAGCCCTCGCAAAAATGCTAAACATAGCATTTAAAAAGTGTGATGGATATGATCCCAGAGTCGGGGATGCAGGATATGCTGGATCCGGAACAAAGGGCTCTGGAGCCTTACGTGGAGGCACCAAATTTGGCTCCGGCTGTAGAGTCGGTGTTCTTGGCACCGGTGGAGTAGCAGACCTCGGAGCCGGAGAGGCGTAACATTCCTCAGTCAGAGGAGTAACAGCCCGCGGTGCCGGAGACGGAGCCGGAGACACACCTGGTGAAGGAGTTGGAGAGATCTCATCCTTGCGATGATGCCTAGGACTCCGAGACAGCGACTTCGAAGAAGGACGGCAATAACCATGGCGCCGCTTCCACGTGTCATAATACTTTATTTGATTTCATTAAAAAATCATAAAAGGGTATACAAACCACCATAATACATTGTAAATTGAATTTAAGAAATTTTTGACAATACTAGAAGTACGTGCATAACGCTATCAGGTGCTTGAGCAGTCGACGAGTGGTAATTTTAAAAGTATCAGATTGTGAAATAAAATATTATTTAAAAATTTACAAACAGTAAAATGCAAGATGGCGGTGCTATTTGAAAATTAAGCGGGCCGTTCAATTCTGGACTACTCCAGTTAGTTCATTTGCTTTTTTTTGTCCAGTTCCTTTGCTACTATTAGCCAGAAGGTTATGGCTCTGCAAGATAGCTGAATTGACGAGCCTCCGAGACATTGTATGACTGCCCCTCTACATGTCCTTAATTGTGCCTTCCTCAGTAACTCACAGAGCAATGTTTTTCTGATTTCTAGTAATGAGGGGCAAATACATAGAAGGTGTAGCAATGACTCTTCTCCTTGTCCGCAGAGGCGGCATTCTTTGGTCGGCCAACTACATATCCATTTCGGAGTTAAGTCTTTCGTAGGAAAAGAGACCAGCCGCACCAGCGTCAAAAAGTGCTTTTTGAGCTGTGAGAAGTGTTCAGATAGGTACGCTTGGGGCTTCAGCGACTGATATGATTGTATCACGCCCCATGCGTGACTTTTCATGGCGAAGGTAGTTTTGTCCATTAGCAAAGAGACCCGTTTAATTGCGTTATTCGCTGCCGTTTTGAATCCGGAGTATGTGATGATTGTGAGCCATGCTTCCTCGAGTTGAAGGGCCAGGAGGGACTCTTAAGATGGAAAAAATTGAATTCTTTAGCCTGGCTTGTTTTTCTATCTCTTCCCAGCAGAAGTGGGCCAGAGTATTATCTTCGGCGTCCCTCATCCGCCAGTAATATTTGGCCATTGCCCCTTGTCTAGCGGGTATCTGATTTTTGAGTCCGTATTCCAATCGAATTTGAGCCCGAGAGATATATTGGGGAATTGAAAACAGTCTCTTGAAGAGACTGGACTGTGCTAGATTTAGGACAGTGGCATCTTTTGTTTTCACAATTTCTGACCCGAAGGATATGGAGGGGAGGAATTTAGCAGCGATTACTTTGAGGAGATGGCCTGTTGAGCAGCCTGTTAGCTTCTTCTGAACAGTTTTAAAGGCGAAGAGAAGTTGTTTCGCTTTCGTTTTGCTTTGTTCCAGTTGTGACTTAAAATTGAAATTGTGATCAAGATGAAACCCCAGGTATTTATATGAATCCACCTGGGATATTGGGATCGCATCTAGATTCCAGGTAAATTTACCTTTTTTCCTGTTTTTACAGTGTTTTGAAAAGCATAGCACCTTTGTTTTTGATAATTAATCGAAAGTTGGGCGGAAGTAATATAGGCACCTAATTGAGATATCGATCTCTGTAGGCCTATAGGTGTTTGGGCTAGGAGGACTATGTCCTCTGCGTATTGAAGTCTAGGTATCGATGTTTTGCCCAGTTTTGGGGGGTCAGTTTGTGTAAGTAGGAGGTACTTCTCAAGGTCTGCAGTATAGATGTTAAATAGGCAGGGAGCCAGAACGCACCCTTGTTTTAGTCCATTTGATGTATGAATCTTTTTTGTTAAAGTGCGCCCGTCGCCTATCTTTATTTGGACCCACGTGTGCGAGTACAAGTTGATTATGGCTTCCAGTAGTTTTGTGGGCGCCCCCCAACTTTGCATTTTGGCCCATAATTTTGCCCTCGGAATGTTATCAAATGCTGCTTTGAGATCGATGAAGCATGCATACAAGGTGCGGGATTTTGCGTAGGCGCGATTGGCTAGGAGAGTTACCGCCGAGATGTTTGTGAGTGTGCCCATTCCTGCCCGAAATCCCGTTTGCGTGTTTGGCATCAAGTTTGTACGATCCACCCAATCCTCTAGATCTAGCAACAAATTCGATGCATATATCTTAGCCTCAACGTCGATTAATGCAATC
The DNA here is from genome assembly GCA_963921515.1 of Calotriton arnoldi. NCBI lineage: Eukaryota > Metazoa > Chordata > Amphibia > Caudata > Salamandridae > Calotriton > Calotriton arnoldi. The sequence continues at coordinate 697,355 of CAWUFW010000971.1, forward strand.
ATTCTATAAATGGAAGGGTCGGAACGAGGGCCTGATTTGTATATGGGATTTATAATGCTTCCTCGCCATGAGTCTGGGATTGAGCCAGTTGCTAGAGCGTGTGTAAAAAGCGGGGTCAGAATACCGCTCCAGAACGATGGGTCCTGCCGAAATAGGGCGTTTGGCAGACCATTTGGTCCCGGGGCTCCCTCTGACCTTAGATTTTTTATGATCTTATGGACCTGGTCTTGCGAGAACTGGTTAACAAATTCCTGTAAGCGTGGCTTAGGTGATTCAGCGACTATTCCTGCTTGGGGGGCCCCCATTCTCAGTTTGCATCCCGTGAGTTATTGGAACTGGGGTGGAGGTTGCATTATATGTTTGGTCAATATGGGCTCTCCAAGTGTCCTCCATTATATCCGAGTTGAAGTGTCGGTTCTGGCCATTTGACAGCTGGTTGATTATACCCCAGAAGAGTCTGGAGTCTCCTTTCTTGCTGGCATGGAGGAGTTTCGCCCATGTGAGTTCTCTGTGATCTCGCTTGGCTACCTTGATGTTCATTTTGAATTCCTTTCTGGTTTTTCCTATTAAGCATAGGGTCTCTTGGGTAGATTCTTGACTGCAGGTTCTTAGATGTCTTAGATATGTATTCAGTTGTTTTTTTGTTTCCTTAGGCTGTTTGTGAACCATGCTGCCCCAGATGAACCTCCTACTTTGCTCGCATTGCCCTGTCTTGGGAGTTCTTTGTCTAGTTTGAGAACAAAGGATTCCCAGGCCTCTATGCGCGACGATTCATTTTCGATGCTCTCCAAGAGTGTTGTACATACGCCCATTATATCACCAATAGTTTCCTTTTTCCAGATAAGGCGCTTTAGGTTAAAACATTGAGATTGTGAAGACATCACCTTATTTGTTATTGGTCTTGGTGTATTTGTGAGTAGTTTGAAAGTTTGTGGTAAGTGATCACTTTCTGCTCTATCTTGTATTTGAAAATTCGAGATGTATGGTAGAATATCGTAGTCCGTAAAAGTGTAGTCGATGATTGAGCCTGTTTTTGTGTGACCCTTGTGCAGGCTGGAGGGTTGTTGATCAGACCTCGTGTGTTCAGCATGTGCATTGAGAGTTCTTCCAAAAGAGCCGCACATCTATTACCGTGGAAATCTCGTCGTTTGCTGGTATGTGGGCGGCCAATTTTGCTTTTTTCCCCTCCATGAAGTAGGTTCATATTGAAGTCTCCCGACAGTATGATGTTAGAATGCGGGTGAGCGAGGTGAGGGTGGCTAATGCAGCACGTAATTTCTCAACTCTTGACCTCTTTAGTTTGGATGCAGGATGGATATAAACATTCAATATTAACAAGCTATAAGAGGGCGAGACAACTATTTTAATACATAACATCCAGGTTGAATCAAGATCTATGGCGGCAACATGCCATGGGATGTTAGTCGAAACAAAGGTGGAAAGTCCTCCTTTTGCTCTTCCGTGTTTGGAGGCTCTCTTAGCCGGATTTAGATGTTCTTTGAAACCTACTATAGGTTAAAAGTTTGTCTGCCATGTTTCTTGGAGGAGAAGTAGATCGTATTGGTTGATGAATTCCATAAAATCAGGGTCTTCAAGATTTGCATTTAGGCCGTTCACATTCCAGGAACAGATATCATAGCCTTAGTTCAAAATTGGGGCTTTGGAAGATAGTGTTCATGCCATGGTGTTGCTGTTCCCGGCTCTATTCATCTGCCTGGTGCCTGATTGCTTCTGGATGGGAAATGGTGATGGTGATTTTTCTTAGAGTTTGGGCTATTACCTTCGTTGGGCTGTCGTGTTCTGGGCCTTTGGCTCCTCTGAGCAAGCCCTCTGTCTGGTTGGATGGTTGAAGTGGGCTTGGGTAGCAATTGAAAGCAGGCTTTTTTACCTCGATGCCCCATTTGGCGAGTGAGTCCTGTTGCTGCCAAATCTGCTCAATGATGGAGCTGTCAAGGAAGGTGACTGTGGTGATCTCTTGGCCAATTGGATTGAAGTTTGGTCTGAACTCTATGCTTTCTATGTTGCTGGTGTTAATGTGACACAGGGATGGAAGGGCTTTAAATATTTTCAATAGCGCGCTTCTGTTGAGGATGTCATGAGGTCCTCTTGAGACGTAATGGGGAATAAAATCCAACTTCTGATCGCGATTGGGGTTGGCGGGTCCTCTTTCGATAAACGAGCTCTTATTGGATTGCAGACCAGCCGTGATTCGCTCTGGGTCTGATAAGGACAAAATCTGGTGATTACTTATGCGATTTTGTGATGAAGTGTCATTACCCATAATGAAGTTCGCTACGCTACCTCCCTGTCCTGGAATGTTTGTTGTTTCTGAGTTCGGCCTCTCTTCACTTTCTGTTGTTTTTGGCCCGATGACCTCATTCGGGCTGTTTATTGTAGGTTCTTTCGTGTTATTACTTAGCTTGAGCTTCTTGGTTTGTGTCGCCTGAGTTGTGAGATGTTGTTTTCCCTTCCGCTCAACCAGCTTGAATATTCCGTATACCTTTGCAGGTGGAGTTTTTTCCGCTGTGTGCGATTTTTCAGTCCTTCGAGCAATAAGCGATTCAGTCGGAGGAGACAAGTGATCCTCAGTAGTTCCGGCTTCCCCTAAGATTGAAGTGGTGGTATCTTCACTTTCGGTCCTTTCTAACTCGGTCGTGTTGCCGATTACCTTTGTTGACTGCCTGAGTTGTTTGCGGTTTCTGGTCTTCCTCAGGCGTTTTCTCTCCCGCTTGGATAATGGAGTTATTGCTTTTGATTGATTTACTGAAGGCTGATTGATATTAACCTTGGGTGAGCTGGCCGGGGCACTCGTGGGTTCCTGTCCATTCAGTTGTTGAGATGTGTCTGTACTTGCTTGAGTTTGTGCTGTGAAAGCCTCTGTTGCTCTATCGTTATGGGCCCTCGGAGTGCCGAGGCATTCCTGGACCTCTTCCCTCATTGGTTCTTTTACTTTCTTGAGAGAAGGTGCGATCTTCATTGGCGCGCTGCTGACGACCCCCAATATTTCCGTCATAAGGGTTGGAACTGTTGCCAGTTGGTCTATTATTTGGGTGCAGTGGCAATGACGTAGTTGGTATGTTGTTTCGCGATCTCGCTGCACCCTCATGATCAAATCATTGAGATTTTGCAACTTTTGTTCGACCCCCTGGACGTAATTTGCTAGAATGTTTAGAAGGTCTACCTGTGTGTCCAACTTATCAGCATGGTAGTTCATCGCTTTGCCGATGGTGTGCAAGGTGTTTAGCAGGTGCCGCCAAACTGATGGTGGAGGTTGACTGTGTGATCCTTCTAAAGGTGAACTGACACGTTGTTCCTGGTAAGATAGCCTGTCCGGAAATGGAATGTCAGGAAGGTCCGGAGTACCCAAGATCTTGCTGGGTTGAACCTTGTTTTGCGACAATGACGGCATAGGAGACATTTGCGGGTTGTTGAACGTAAATGAATTGTCATCGTATTGGATGAGGTGCGGCATTTTCTGCCCGGATTGATATTCCTTTTGCGGTGAAGTGATTCGGAGACTGGATTTATTTTGTTTATTGCAATTGTCGAAAGTTATTTTTATCAAACCAGAGTCATCTAGAGATTGGAATACCGATAGCTCTTCCGTGTTTATATTTCCAAAGGGATTTGCGGTATTTGTAAGTTTCTGGGTGATTGGGACTGCCTCCAGATTTCCAAATAAAATTTGTTGTTGTTGCTGTAATTGTGTTTTTAAGGTGGACGAGTGACCATATACATGTGCCTCAACTACTTGCAGGTTACTGCGCTGGTCGCAGTTCAATGGGTTTTGAGATGTGGTTATTGATGTCTGTAAATCCATGGCGCCGCTTCTTCTTGTGCTTCTTGGAGGACCTCGAAGTATGAGGCGTCTGCAACTTCGATCAGGTCAGAGGTCTCCTGCGACCCCTCTTCTGCATTTTGGCTTTGGACATGAACAACTTGGCCTCCCTTTCCTTCAGGGCCTTCGGATTCATTCGCTTATGCATGTCCCGACGTCGTGATCAGAGGACAGACACCACAAACAATCTTCATGCGGGTCAGTGATGGACATTTGGCCCCCACATTCCCTGCACGGCTTGAATCAAAACTTTCTTGGAGTAGTCATCTTCAACGGCTACAAAGTCGCAGCAACAGTAACAATGAAAACTGTCAGAAATGGAGAGCCTGGGAAAAAAAACGCTACACATCAACAGAGTAGAAAAAAGGGAACAGACCTCAGCACGCGGACGAGGTCTTCTTAAGCCTCCGATGATGTCACGCGGATTCGCGTGCAAAGCCGCTCCACTGTGACGACCTCGTCGACATGGGAGAGCTGACGAGAAAAGTTTAAGAGGAATGCTGCGCATTGGCTAATTCAAAAGGTGAGGAATCCACAGGCAGATGATTTGATCAGAAATTACTGTATGCCACCCGCTGTCGAAGGCAGGATATAGACAGATTGCAGGTCAACAGAGAAGGGTATTCTAAAAGATCAATAATATGCATGTAAGGAAATGCCTCTTTTTGTATGGACACCCCAAAGTTTTGGGACGGGTGCTGCTGGATTTTCAACTCAAGAGCGCATTGAGGCCTGTTAACCAGATCGCCATGCCTGTGCCCTTACCCTCAACCTGGTTTGTCGAATTGGCTCATACCCAATTGGCTATCCTAACTTGCCTGTAAGTCTCTAGTAAATGGTATCCAGGGCAAGTAAGTTAGAGGGTCACCCCAGGGCCTGCAGCATTAGTTGTGCCACCCTGAGTGTGGCATGAGTAAAGAGTGACTCTCACCCACCATTGCAGGCTGGTAGAGGAGTATGAACTGCTGGCCCGACTTCGCCATTTTAAGGAATTGCAAAGTCAGACTTCCCCCCTGGTATATTTGTCAGTCACCCCCTTTGGCAGGCCTATTGAGTCCTAAGGCAAGGTTCAACATATCCCACAGGCAGAACATGTAATGTTACATGTTCTGGTACCATATGCAAATCTGTTATTTTTACTTAGGAAACGTTTGGATGCCCAAAAGGCGAGTACAGACTCACACGCTGACCCTTCAGCTATGCAAACTTTAAGACGGTGCGACCAAAGTGGTCCTCCAAGGTATCAAACAACTTGTTACATTAAGCCCGACTTGATTCCCAAGTCAAAATTAATATAATAAGCAGCAGTGTGCAACTTTAGCAAAGTTACCACTTTGTTGCGTTCAGTCCCGTGTTCCCATACAGGTTGCACATAGGGTCTTGCCGGCACTTCTGTCCTCCTAGAGAGACGTACTAACTTCTCCCAGGAAAGTATACAATAGGGACCTGCTCTGGAAGAAGCCGTTACCTCCCTCCTGCAGGAAGCCACACGGGTGGTGGCCCAAAATGCGAGCTTCAAAGGAGAAGCCGCCTTTGCAGGGCAAATGGGAGCACTTGGGAGAGGGGCTTCTCCAATGTTCAGGCAACAGACAGGCACTAGGGACAGGAGAGAGGAAACCAGGTGCCAAACCGGTTTTCCAGGGGAGTGTCGCTCCCTTGGTAGCCACACCACTGGATTGAGCTAAGGAGCTCCACACACTAGGAGATGGGTCCTGCCATATTGAAAGTGGGCAGAATGGGGATTCCGAGGATGCCCAGATGCCACACGTCATAGGAAGCAGTCATCAGTTTAGAGGGAACCTGGTAGCCCATTTACTGCCAACCACATCCTGCCCTGAGGGAACTTTCTGAGCATAAGTAGGCACCAAAACCTCAGATCTTGAGTGGACTGGAAGAAGGACGGAAGAAGAAGCTCCCTGCTGCACTGTGGAACCGGCAAAGAGAGGCTGCACAGTCATGGACTGCACCTGCTGTATGAGTTGGCTAGCAAAGGAGAGGGGCTGTGCCTGCCATGTCCTGCTCAAGGAGAAGTGGTCTGCAGTCGTCTCGAGAACCCCTGGAGGTCCCTCATCTCCAGGGATTCTGCCATGTTGAAGTGGGCAGAATGGTACATCTTAGGGATAACCAGATGCCACAGTTTACAGGAAGTGGTCATCAGGAGGGAGAGAACCTGGTAGCCCATCGGCAACCAACCGCATCCTAACTGGAGGCCATTTGCTGAGGATAAATGGGGCACCCCTGGCATCTAGATCTCGACTGGACTACAAGAAGGACTGAAGGACTGCCCTGCAGCACCATGGAACCAGCAAAGAGGCTGCACCGGGATGGACTGTACCTGCTGAACCTGGTGGCTAGCAAATGAAAGGAACTGCACTTGCCATGTCCTGTTCAAGAAGAAGTCATCTCCAGAGTCCAACCAACTCCAAGGGCCAGCTGACTGGCCTCCTGTTTGCAGTACAGGGACACAAGAGCAGAAGAAGCCTGCTGGGGTAAGTTGGTAGCCTAAAGTTTTCAACCCGCCGCCAACCATCACCATGCAGCACCAGAGACCAGGACCCAATGAACAAAGTTGCACCTGAGTTCACTGAACCCGAGAGTGTTGTCCGAGTGCAGCTGGGACCTCCAGAGGATGAGTTATCAACCCAGGAAGGATAGGGTTGTGACTACTATACTGAGTGACTGGTAGTCCACTGGCGACTGGACTCCTGCCAGCACTGAGAGAACTTTGTGGGACGTAGACCCTTTGACCAGGACCACCTCACCACCTTTGTGGACCAAGGACTAGTTGCAGCAAGACCCCCATCAACCGCATCACATCTAGACCATCCTTTGAGCATCTTAAGTATCCTTCATCCCTTGCGTGAGGACTACTTCTATAGGAAAGCACTGCAAAGGATAACAAGCATTGGCATAGCCAATAGGTCTCGCTTTTGGGACTTTCTAAGTATTTAGTTATGCAGCATAATATCCTTGGTGCAACATTAACTTTTGCATGGTTAAACACTTATAAGGTCCCAAAGGCGAGACCTATTGGCTATGCCAATGCTTGTTATTTATTGCTGGTGGGCCGGAGGGAGGGCGGTGTAGGAGAAAACACTGAGGGAAGGAGGACGAGTGTGGGGCAACACATACAAAGGCAAGTCTGTGAAAAAAAGTGCTATGATGCAGCTAGCACTGGCCGTGTCATATTTTCTTTGTATTGTAGGGCAGGAGGCAACATGGAGATGGTGGCAGAGGCAACGAGGAGGGAGGAAAGGCAACTTGGAGTGGGAAGAAGTACACAAGGAAGACACCTGAAAAACTTGCACTCTTGTAGAGTAACTAAACCAAAATAAAAAAAAAGTAGCGAGAGGGATCAAGCAATCGCACGGACAGCAGGAGAGGGCTTGATTGGGCAAGGAACAAGGCAAACAAGTGCACAGGTGGGGGCAACCAACAACAGGTACAGCATGAGGCAAACACTAACATGGACAGCGGTTGGGGTAAGCAACAACATGGACAGAAAAAGGAGGCAACAAACAACACAGAAAACGGGTGAGAGCAAGCAATAACAGCAGGTGGAGGGTGAGGGGCAAAAAAACATTATGGAGAGCAGGTAAAGGCAAACAGCAACATGGACAGTGGGTGGAGACAAGCAACAACACAGACAGAAAGATGGGGCAAGAAACAACATGCACTGGGTAAGAAAGACTATAAGCACATGAGGGAGCCAACTCTCAAACACAAACTTTCAAGGAGTGCCTCCAAAACACGAGCAGTGGAATGACACACGTTCTTTGGCCATGCTCCAAAATGCGAACTCTGACCTCGCTCAGCATCTGTGATAACTCATTGCCCCTCACTCATCGCCATTGGGTCATTCCAGACCTATCAGGAGCCCGGTCTAGTTCACAATCATGGTGCAGTGTATTGATGTCAAAGTTGCAGTTGTGTGAACAAAAGACGCCTTTCATTAACAACTAAACAAAAGAGGAATGGGCGTCAATTGAGGGTCACTAGGGGTAGCAGCTGCTACTCCTGAATGGATGGTTGCTACTCTCCTCAAGTAGCTTGTGACCCCTGCCGGCAAGCCTGGCACATTCTAGGTGGATGTGCGTTTATGCACAGGGGAGAAGCATGTTCCCTGCTATTTACTGCTGTATGATGAGTGCTGAGGTTTGTGTCACCTAGAGTGTTTTTGAAATTCTTCCTGGACTGCCCCTGCAGTAGTTGGATTGTCTGAAACTATATGCATTTATTTACAGTGTTTTATCATCTCTGTTGCCATATTGTCTTTTATTTGTGTTGTTGTGGTTGGTGTTAATAGTTCGTACAGCACTAGATGTCAGCTGGAGTGCGCATGTGCTCAAAGTCCTCGGCCCAAGCTCTACAGACAGTTGTTGCTGCTGGCAGTGATCAAAGGTCAGCGGAAGTTAGATTTAAGGAGGGTGAGGGCAGCTGGTTGAGTTTAGCATGAGTGCAACATAAAAAGGAAGATGTATAAATATGACAGAGATGAAAGAAAGAGAAGACAGATCACCACAAAAGGAGGGCCTCCTGGTGGAGAGGCAGACCCACCGAAGGGTTGAACAGAAAAGAAAATGGCAATAAATGAGGAAAAACCCGCAGGACAAACTTGAGAAAGAGAGGACGTAGGAGCAAATGAAGAAGCTAGAAACGACAACAGGAGAAAAGAGCGAAAGTAGAGGATGAAAAACCACATGAGGGAGAGACAGGGAGGTCATCAGAAGACGTGGCAGGGAAGGATGTGGGCAGCAATAGGAGAGCGGGAATCAAAGGTCAGAGAAAGAGAAGAGATAGAGCAACACTTCGAGGGAGAGACCGCGCACGTGAAGAAGGAGGAAAAGCGTGTAGGATGAGAGCAGAACAATATGGGAGAGACATAAAAGTTGAGAGAAAGAAGAGAGAGGAAAGACCGGAAGCGAAGTAGAAACACAGGTGAGAGAAAGAGAGAAAAGCCGGAAATAAGAGAGGAGAACATCAAATAGAGTGTGAAAAGTGAATGGAAGCAAGAAACCGAGAGTGAGCTCAGCGAGCAGGAAGAGTGACAGAGGAGACAAGCATTGGCCGCGCGGCCGTGAAAGTGACACGGCCACGAAAGTGAAAGCGATCAAGCGCGGCGAGCGATGCGCTTAATGAGCATGACGAGGAAAGCCATATGGCGCCTCTGCTCGTAAGCGCGCGCGTAACAGCAAGCTCTAGGCCACAGTGGTAGCATTTTCTGAAGCCCTTACTAAAAGTCTCGCCAGAGCAGCGCATGCGCTGGCTCAGGCGAGACCTAAAAAGGCCTAGAACTGTCTGAAGCCTGCCAAGGTAACTGTTTCTGAGGACCCTGCTGGTACCACTGACTGACTTCCTACTGGAGTTAGTCACCTAGATTGACAGCATTACAGCTTGCCCAAATCTTTTGCAGAAAAACCTTTTAAGCGTCAAATTAGTGGAATCTTCCAATGCTTGTTCGCGGTTGAGTGGGATGCTCTGATTTACCATACCTTGTAAATTTTATATCTCTGGAACCCTCCGGTGAATCTTTTTGTTGTGGTGTCTAAAAACACAAAAATACAGTCTATTTTTATAAATTGAGGTCAGATTTGTTTAGCGTCTTGTCAACTTCAATTGTTTTGGTGTTGTTTAAATGCTTTCCACTTGTTCCTTTGTGTAAGCCTTGCTGCTACGAGCCACAGCTACCCAGAGTTGAGCTGAAGGTTTGACATATGAAACCTACTGGGCCTAATGGGGTTGGTAAGAGTTTTACATGGTGAAGTTGCACAACCACACCCTATAATTTCATCACAATGCGGGAGCAAAGTATCCACTGCAACTTACAAAACACCCCTGAGATGGAGGCAGCTGTCTGGATGCAACCTGTGCAAGGTACACAGCTGGGAGGTAGCAGGGTGCGCCAGGCAGGGTAGGCGAGTGTCGCAGAGAAGGTACTACATACCGTGCTGAGTGAGGGACTGCTCTAGCGGAGAGACAACGCTGGAAGGTGGTTTCAGGCGGATGACATTATTGGTGACAGAAAAAGCCAGTTTCACGGTCTGGATGAGGAGCTGCCCCTGCCCTTCGGAACCAATGCTAAAGAAGAAACATGGAAAAAAATGAATAAAACATTAAATAAAACCCACAACCACCAGAAAAGGATCTAGAAAAATCCCCAATTTTCACAGCTGCACCTCACCACGTAAATGTTTGTCGCCAAAGACCCATCTCATTATCAGTCACAGAGGTCACTCAATTGGAGTAATTTGTTCAGCTGGCATCTCTCCCACCCTGCTGAGGCTTTACAATCCGCTCCACCATACGCCCATGAAAAGCTCCTTTGTGCTGCCACCTTAGGTTTAAGTCCTTTGCAGCCCACACAGTGACACCTCATTCCTGTAACCCAGGACTCCTCCCTTTTCCTCAGCTCTACCTCCTAACCCCATGCTCCTGAGCCCTGCCAGCCTAGGTCCTAGCCTTCCACCGTTCCCTCTTCGGAAATGTCCTCAACAAGTCGTATCCAAGCCCAGGTAGGCATCCGTGCCTGTATAGCTTATTAGCTGCCAAGAGGCCTGGTGCGGCCAGAAGCAGATTTAAGAAAAGTTGTTAATGACTTGTTGATGACACTTCCGAAGAGGGAAAGGTTGAACTTTCACACATAAATATAAGATATTCCTATACTACTAGGACTGGTAACAGGCCGCACACAAAAACCTGGTATTTTGAAAAGGTAAAAGTATGTAAACCCTGCTGTGACTTTCTCTGCCTTTTGGCTGAAATGTAAGCATAACACTACAATAAAGCCCTGAAGAAGTCTCTGTTAAGGGACGAAAAGTGTTGGCTACAGGGGAGAAAAAGTTTTTAAGAAAGAACAAGAAGATATTGTGAGAAGCTGGCCTGGTATATGATGTACACTTATGTAAGTGGACATCTTGCACCAGTCCAGACAACCCCTATGGTGATTTAAGAGGTCTTAGACAACCTTAGAAAGCTCTCCAAGTGGTAGCTGTGGAGAGCAGCCTTCAGGCGTAGTCCAGAAGGAGTGTAAAGCAGCTTGTTTTACCAGAATGCAACCTTATAGTATAGATTAAGTGAAAAATAACCACACAAGGTATTTATAAAAATATGTATTTATTATAATATACTCTCTAACAGATACAAATATCTCCTACCCGGAGATATGCACAATGAACACAATACTTAGCAAAGAAATCACAGTAAATAGCACGAAATAAACAGTGGGCCCCAAGGGGGGATCAAACCATATACTAAGAAAGTGGTATAAGAAGCACAACTGGAGTCAAGACAATGTCGAGAGGACGTATAAGTGCTGGGGACCCAAGGAACCACCCGAGGTGAGTAACTAGGAGCCCCACGGAGAGCGTGTGCAGTGTGAGTACACGACCGCGTGCTCCGTACAAGTCTACGTGTAAGTCGCGGTTGGATTTTTAAAGATTAAGGACACTTCCCAGCAGACCTTGAAGAAACCCCGTGGAAGACAGAAGGTTGGAGAGCCAACCCACCCATGGATACCCTCGTACCCACGTTACCTACACCAGGGAAGCCGGGTGCATACGTGTGAAGTGGTGTCGGAACCGCAGTAGTTTCCAATGGAGGACTTCAGGAAAATGCCGCTGCTGGAAGAGGAGAAAGTGTCAGGTGGAATCCGAAGGTGGATTCTAGACGAGAAGTACCTGCAAGCAGAGGGGACAGTCTATGTCACTCAGGAGTGACCAGGAGACTTGGAAGACGAATGTCCTCCGATGTAGGGTGTTGCAGGAGAGTTGACGAGGACCTCGACTCTGCAGCTGTGAGGACCAGGCGAAGCTGAGTAAGACCAGGAGCCGTGCAAGAGCTGTCCAACGAAGGATGTCGAGTGCTGAGGGGTCGGTGTCCGGCGGGAGCACCTACAAGCCTTGGAAAATGCAACCAACGCAGGAACTGAAGAAGGAGCAACGTCGGGACCAGCAAGGTCCAGGGGACTCGCCAAAAGCAGGGGAGTCAGGGCAGGCCCCGAGCAATCAGGGGAGCCAAAGAGAAACAAAGGTGACCCTCAAATGGACCCACAGGCCGGAGGCACTGCAGTTGCGAGAGGACCTCAAGGAGCTCACCAAAAGATGCAGGCCACGATGCACACGATGCGGTGTGGCTGAAGATTCTGGTCACAGGAGATGCTCGGGGTTGGGGCTATTTGGAGCCCGAAGATCTTCTTGGAGATAAGTCAACAAGCCTTTGCAACTGCAAGTTGACGCGGTGCACAGGGGTCCGGTTATTGCAAACCCCACGAGGGATACTGGCCTCAAACTTGGTGAGAGGGCAGGCTTCGGGAGCTGTGGAAAACCACCACCTGTTGCAAAGCCGTTCGGAGTCCGGAGAAGCTCAGGATCAACAGACCGGTCGACTTAGTTGCGTTGCCTGCGAATGCAGGGGAGTGACTCCTTCACTCCAAGGGAAATTCCTTCAGGTGTCTTTGATGCCCACAAGCCTTGGAAGGTTCCTGTATGGTGCACAGACGATGCAGCAGACTGGAAGGGAGACGAAGTCTCCCTTCGAAGTCCAGAGTGCCCAGACGGTAAAAGTAGAAGTGATGTCTGATCTGAATCTTATCCCACGACAAGTCTAGGGACCTACACCCAGGTAAGCCCTTAAGTACCCTAGGGAAAGGGTTGGGATATTTCAGGGGACCCTCCTAGGGAAGGGTCTGGACAGAGGGGAGGTTACTCCCATGTCCTTTGTCCAGTTTTGCGCCAGAGTGGTAGCCAACAGCTCCCAGGACTGGTTTGAACTGGTCTATGCATGGGGACACCAAATGTGCCCCACATGCAGACTGAGTGGCGCTGGAAAGCGCACCCACCCTGCCCCAATACACTAAATCCTGTCTGGGAGGTGGTCACATCTCCCTGTGACAGGCAGCCTATTGTTCTGCCTTCCCCTGCTCGAGCTTGGCTCAGCAGCAGGAGGGAAGAATTGTGTCTCTGGTCGGCAGCAACCATTTTGTGCTGTCCGGGTCTGGAAGACTCTACCGGGGACATGGAGAGCCTAACGGAGGGCCCTTCCAGTGCTTGGAATCATACCTCCCACACCGTTTACGGTGTGGGGGTATGATTCCAACATGTTTGATACCAAATATGATAGGATTTGTTGCAGCCAGTTTCGAGATGGTCATCGCGTAATTACGCGGTGCCGCTCTATATAGTATATGGCTGCTTCACTGACAACCCGGGAGAATGGACTCCCTAGGCTGTAGGGGTGTCCTGCTCATGCAGGCGCACCCTCTCATTTAGAACCAAGCACCCTGTCTTCAGGATTGCAAAGGCCTGCTATAGGGGTGACTAATAGGTTTGAAGTGCAGTGACCCTAGATATAGGAAACCTATATCTTTACTAAGTGGTGCTAACTCCAACTTACACAGGCTGCAATGGCAGGCCTGTAGTTCCATTTTGAATGGTCTCCCATGGGTGGCATAATGCATGCTTCAGCCCGTGGGAGACCCCTGGGGTACCTATGCCCTGGGTACCTTAGTACCATATACTAGGGACTTATAAGGGTACCCCGGTATCCAACCTGGGATGTACCCAAGTACTGATCATAACAATTTAGGGAGAAAGCAGATAGACTAGGGTCCTGATAGGCAGGATCCCTTTCAGACTAGTCAGTAAAAGCTTAGCACCAGGCAAAAAGTGGGGGTAACCATAGAAGCAGATCCTACTTTCCTATAGATATTAATAAAGGAATTTGTTTTTTTTAGAAAAACTGGGATGGAGTCTGTGCACTATATAACTCATTTTGTGATGTTTACATATCCAATTGAATGAGTGGTGGGTGCTGATCATCTTTTTGTAATTTACTTTATGGAGCATTGTAGATAAGTGCCCCTTTTTGCATGGTTATCCCCCCCACCACCCTTTTTGCCTGACACACAATGCACTTTTGACTTGGTGCGTCCTGGGTTCCTGTCAATCAGGTTCTCAGGGCCTGTGTTCTTTCCCAAAACTGTACCTTTGTACCCACAATTGGCACATCGCTGGCCAAAGGTAAGCCCCTTGTAATAGGTACCATGGGTACCAAGGGCACTGTGACCAGGAAAGGCCTCTAAGGGCTGCAGCACCTATTGTGCCAACCTTAAAGGCCCCGTACCTTAACACACAAACACTAGCATTGCAGGCTGCATGTTTTTGTGCAGAGAAAAGTGAAGAGTCGAAATGGCACAAATCCCTATGTGAAATGCCTGCAACCCATTGTCTGGGGCCTAGGTAAGTCACCCCTCTAGTAGGGTGCAATAGCCCCCAGGTGAGGGTACAGTGGCATGAGCCCTGTACCCCTTCAGTGTCTAAGTCCATTCTTAGACACTAAGTGTAGTAAAGCCATAAAGAGTATATGGTCTGGGAGTTGGTCATTACGAACTCCATGGCTCCATAATGGCTTTACTAAAACCTGGGAAGTTTGGTAGCAAACTTCTCAACACATTAAACCCACACTGATGCCAGTGTGGGTTTTAATGTACAATGCGCACAGAGGGCATCTTAAAGATGCACCCTGAAAAACGACCAGCCCTGTTCGGATTCCTGAATGGCTGCCCGCCATTTGCCACCACCAGACATGTTTCTGGACCCTTGGGTTGAAAGCCTCCGCTCTCTGGGTCCAGAACCAAAGCCCATCCTGGGCAGAGGTGTCATGCCTCCTCCCCCAGGATGGGTTGGGTCCACGGAGGAGAAGCTTCATAGGTCTGCCGCCTTTGTAAGCTGTCCCTGCCTTTTGCTGCCCCCAGCAACTGGCTCCCACTGGTTCTGACCCCCACTTTGCGTGAAAACCGAGTTAGCAGGAGAGGTGTGTCCACCTTTGCCAACCCCACCCCTCAGGTGGGGTTGGGGGAGGAGAGGTGAAGCACACATCTCAGTCCCCTCCATCTTGGAGATGAGGGGACCCAACCAATTAGGAAGAGGCTCATGTCCCCCTCCCACTGGAGGGTGGCATAATAGGGGGTGTACCCACCTCAAGGAAAGGACCCATTGGTCCCGACCTGCACTCCCCTGTAACACCCCTACATTTTGTATTTAGGGGCGACCCTGAACCTTGCCTCCTCAGATTCGAGGAAGAAAGAAGAAGGACCGAAGAGCTGAGCTGACTCAGGAAGATTAGGACACCTACTGATTTGGCCCCCAGCCCTACCAGCCTGTACCGACTTCAACCTGCCTACAGAGAGAACCCCGGGGAGTCTAGCAGCCAGCAACCCCAGAGCCTGGAGGACCTGCCCTGCACTCATCCAACTGACTCTGTCTCCCTTGAGCAACGGATTTGCTCAAGCCAAGACTCACCCACAGAATCGAGACCCAGGCGTCTCCGTGATTCTGCACCACTTTGCACCCGACACCCACAGCCCAAGTTCGAGATGGCGCAACACACCGAGGAGGTCTCCCAAGCGATCCTGCCATGGCATCTGGTGATTCCCGAACTCCCTCAAGCTTCAAGTTGACGCCTGCAGCCTCAACCTGAAGGGTCCCCCTGACCGTGACTGGAGCTGCTAAGAAGAACACAACGCCAAAAGACACCCCTGCACCCGATGCCCCACGGCCTTGGGTTGCCCAACAGACGGTGTTCAGGCACCCCCCAAGATCCAAACTTAACCTCTCCCGCTGGTGGCCGCCTGCCTGAGCACTGCAGCCTCTTTATCGAACCGAAGATCTCCATTGACATCCACAGGGTCCCAGACGCAGCCTTGGCACTCTGCACCCGGCCACCCCGTGCCGCTGATGGTGCAGCTTCTGTGCTGATTGTTGGCCCCTGCAGTGCTGATCTTAACTCCAGGAGCTTTGCTTCAACAGCTGAGTGGCCTCCTCTTGAACAGTCCCTGACCGAAGTCCCTTTAGCCCCATTGGCTAACATTGGGCCCCTGCACTCTGAACCCGGCCGTCCCAGTGCCGTTGGTAGTGCGATTTGAGTGCCAAACTAGACCTTGGGTAACCTTGGTTCTAACCCCCAAAACTCACACTTGTGAGTCGAGTACTTACCTGTAAAACCTATAACCATTTTTCTTCCATAGGAAGGAAAATGCTACTTACCCAGTATGCATCTGTTCTTGGCATGTAGAGCTGTAGAATCTCATGCTTTGCATAAGATCGCCATCTAGTGTTGGGTTCGGATGTTTGCACTTTGTTTTTCTTCGAAGAAGTCTTCCTAGTCACGAGGTAGGTGACTCCTCCTTTAGGTGATAGTGCGCATGGTCATCGACTCCATCTTCAGATTGTTTTCCGCAGAGGGTGAGAGAATGGAGTAGTAGTAAAGAATAGAGATGTCCATGCGTATGTATGTATAGTAACAAGAGAACTACCACAGCTACAGGTATCCGGGAGGTGGGTGGGCGCATGAGATTCTACAGCTCTACATGCCAAGAACAGATGCATACTGGGTAAGTAGCATTTTCCGTTCGAGGCATGTGAGCTGTAGATCACATGCTTTGCATAGACTATACAGCAGTGTCCCCTAAGCAGTGGCTATCCTGTAACTGGTCGAGCTGTCTGAAATAGTGTTTTAAGTACTGCTTGGTCCACATTAGCTTGTTGTCTTGCTAACACATCTACACAGTAGTGTTTGGTGAATGTGTGAAGTGTAGACCATGTAGCAGCTTTGCAGATATCAGTAATAGGGATATTTCCTAAGAAAGCCATAGTAGCCCCCAGTTTGCGAGTTGAATGTGCTCTAGGGGGTACCGTTAGAGTCCTTTTGGCTTTTGCATAACAAATCTGAATACATTTTACAATCCACCTAGCAATACCTGATTTGGAGATTGGATTGCCTTTGTGAGGAGGTGCAAAAGCAACAAAGTCTTACGAAATGATTTTGTTCTTTCAGTGTAATACAATAAAGCTCTCCTAACATCTAATGTGTGTAGAGCTCGTTCTGCAACAGAATCAGGTTGAGGGACGAATACAGGTAATTCTACCGACTGATTAATGTGAAATGCAGATACTACCTTAGGAAGGAATTTGGGATTGGTACGAAGAACCACTTTATCTTTGTGTAGCTGGAAAAAGGTTCTTCTATGGTTAGTGCCTGTAGTTCACCCACTCTCCTTAATGAAGTGATTGCAATAAGGAAAGCTGTTTTCCAAGTGAGGAACTGTAGTTCACATTTGTGCATGGTTCAAATGGTGGTCCCATTAATCTTGTGAGGACTATGTCAAGGTTCCATACTGGGACAAGTGGAAGTCTTGGTGGTATGACTCTTTTTTGTCCTTCCATAAATGCTTTGATTACAGGCACTCTAAAGAGCGATAAATGTTGCCTGTTCTGAAGGTAGGCTGCTTTTGCAGCAAGATGCAGTCTGATGGATGTATAGGCCAATGCTGACTGCTGCAAATGCAATAGATAGCAGAGCATATTTTGTATGGAAGCATCAAGAGGGTTGATGTGCTTGTTATTACAATAAATAAAACGCTTCCATTTGGCTGCGTAGCAAGCTCTTGTAGTAGGCCTTCTGGCCTCTCTAATAATGTTCATACAGTCAGGTGGCAGGTTTAGATAACCAAACTCTACGACTTCAGGAGCCAGATCGCGAGGTTCAGTTGCTTGGGATCTGGGTGTTTGATTTCTCCATGGCACTGTGTGAGGAGACTGGAAGTCAAATGTAATTTTTGATGTGGTACCAGAGCGAGCTCCAACAGGGTTGTGAACCAGGGTTGACGTGCCCATGTAGGAGCTACCAGGATTAGTTTGAGGGACGTTTGCCTGAGTTTCTGCACCACTGATGGAATGAGTGGGAGAGGCGGAAAAGCGTAGGCAAATATCCCTGACCAGTTCATTCATAGAGCATTGCCCTTGGATAACGGGTGTGGGTACCTGGAGGCGAAGCTTTGGCATTTTGGGGTGTTGCAAACAGATCTATGTGAGGAACTCCCCAAGTTTGAAACAATGGGAGGAGAACTTGAGGATGAAGTTCCCATTCGTGTATTTGATACCTTTGCCTGCTGAGGAGGTCCGCAATCTGGTTGTTCACTCCTGGGAGGTGTTCCGCTAGGAGATAGATATTGTGAATAGCCCACCTCCAGATGTCTTGGGCTAAGTGAGACAGCTGTAGAGTGTGTGTGTCCCCCCCCTGTTTCTGTATGTAATACATGGCTGTCATGTTGTCGGTCCGAACCAAGACAGCTTTGCCAGACAGGTGATCTTGAAAGGCTTTGAGAGCTAGAAAGATTGCCATGAGCTCTAAATGATTGATATGGAGCTTTCTTTGATGTTGGCTCCAGAGACCTTGCACTGTGTGTTGTTGAAGATGAGCTCCCCAGCCAGTAAGGGACGCGTCCGCTGTTAGTACTATCTGTGGAACCGGGTCTATGAACGGCTGTCCTTTTCATAAATTTTGTGTGTTCCACCACAGCAGAGAGCGATGAGTACGGCCGTTTACCAACACTAGATCGGTTAATAGACCTTGTGATTGGTTCCACTGACTGGCTAAGCACTCTTGAAGTGGACGCATGTGCAACCTGGCATGGGGAACTATCATGATGTAAGATGCCATCATTCCCAAGAATGGATATAAACTCGAGCTGGAAGTGACTGATTGGTTTGAAACTGGAGAACTAACTCCTGAATGTTTTGAATTCTGGCAGCGTTAAGAAACGCTAGAGCCCTTTGAGTGTCTAAAGTGGCTCCTAGGTAGTTCTGAGTTTTGGCTGGCTGAAGATGTGATTTGAACAGATTTACTGTGAACCCTAGTTGGTGAAGTAACTGAATGGTTATGGAGGCCTGTTTGATGCATTGTTGATAGGATGCAGCTTTGATGAGCCAATCGTCTAGGTATGGGAAGACATGGATACTTTGTCTTCTTAGATGAGCAGCTACTACCGACAGACACTTTGTGAAGACTCTGGGGGCAGTGGTGACTCCGAATGGGAGTACTTTGAATTGGTAATGCTACCACAAATCTGAGAAATCTGCGGTGAGCAGGGTGGATTGGGATGTGGGACTTTAGGCCTAGAGTAGACAGAAAGTCGCCCTTTTGCAAAAGTGGCAGTACCTGTTGAAGTGTTACCATGTGGAAATGGTCTGACTGTATGTAAAAATGTAATTCTCTGAGATCTAATATTGGTCTGAGAGAGCCGTCCTTTTTGGGAATTAGGAAGTAGAAGGAGTACACGCCCGACCCTTGGTGTTGTAGTGGTATGGGCTCTATAGCTTCTTTTAAAAGTAGTGACTGTACCTCTTGTTTGAGGAGGTGTATGTGATCTGGTGAAAGTTTGTGCGACTTTGGAGGAATGTTTAGAGGAGTGTTGATGAACTCCAGGCGATAACCAGAATGGATAATCTGTAGAACCCATTTGTCTGTTGTTATTGACTGCCACTTTGGTAGAAAATGTGACAGTCTTCCCCCAACAGGTGTTAAATGGTCGGGGGGGGGAAGTGTGGGGAAGTCACTGTTTGTATTGGAGGGAGGGGTACGTGTGTTAGAACCTCTGCCCCTGCCTTTGTTCCCTCTGTAACCCCCTCTGAAGTAATTTTTTGAGCCGGAGGGTTGATTATTGCCCTTGTAAGTGGATGCTGTGTCCAAGGAAGTGTTTTTGTACCCCACTCTATAGAAGGAGCGCCGAAAGAAACCACGGCTTTGTGTAGATTGAAGGGCCCCCATTGATTTAGCCACTTCCGTATCTTTTTTCATCTTCTCTAGAGAAGAGTCTACCACTGGCCCAAAGAGATGCTCTTTATCGAAGGGCGTGTTTAGTATGGAGGTTTTTACCTCAGTTTTGAAGCCAGATATGCGCAGCCATGCATGACGTTGTAAAAGAACACTAGTATTGACTGCTCTAGCACCTGATTTGGTTGTTTGAAATCAGTTGTCCCTCACGTATTAGGTCTTGCGCTTTAGCTTCATGCTCTTGGGGTAGAAATTGCATGAGTTGTTCCATTTCATCCTAATGCGCACGGTCATATCTTGCCAGTAACGCCTGTGTATTAGCTATACGCCAGAAGTTAGCTGCCTGAGAGGCTACCCTTTTCCCTGAAGCATCAAGGAGCTTTGATTCCTTATCTGGGGGGTGGAGCGTCTCCAGTAGTTTGGGAGTTTCCCCTTTTACGTGCATTGGAAACTACCAACGAGTCTAAGGGTAACTGTCCGCTTATATACACTGGATCAGATGGTGCAGGCTTATATTTTTTATCTATCCTAGGGGTAAGGATACGTGCCCTGACAGGATCCTTAAATATGTCATCCACATGCCTGATCATTCCCTTTAGCATGGGTAACGTGTGTAGATTTTAGTGTAGTGTTGAGTGTCTCAAAAAGGAAATCCTCTTTAAGGGATTCCTTGTGTAGCTGCACCCCATGGTAACTGGCAGCCCTGCTTAGCAACTCAATAAAACCTACACTGTCGTCTGGTGGAGAGGCCCTAGTAGGATATAGGTCAGGATCATTGTTTGTGGGTGAGTCAGTGTTGTAGTCATCCCAGTCGTCTGTAGGTCCTAGTTGACCATCATTATCATCATCCCCATCTTTTGAGATTTTGGAGCATCAGTCTGTTTCGGCGCCAAAGTTTTCGGTGCCGACGGCTTATGGGTCGGAGTCTTCGGATCCGAAGTGGTTTTCGGTGCCGAGAGATGAGGTTCGGACCCAGACGTGGACTTCTATCCCAAAGGCTTTGGCTCGGTGCCGGACTTGGCGTGGGGCTTCTCGGAGCCGGAAGGCTTTTTGGGCTGCTTCGGTGCCGAGCCTGAAGGCGGGGCGTCGGAAGCGTGTTCTCGGTGCCGACCAGGGCCTGAGGGCGCGGGCTGGTCCGGAGCCTTCTTTTTTAGTTGACTTGGGAGTCAGGGCGAAGAAGGGACTGTACTTACAGTACGTTGACCATGCGGGATGTCCTCTTCCTGGTCGGAGCCCTCCACTGAAACGGAGATTGGATCCTGCTCCTCCTCGGCCCCGATAGCGTCGCCGGCTTCTTCTTCCGATTCAGGTCCGAAGAGGTCCGGAATGGAGCCTGTACGTTGGCTTTGCATGTCGCGTCGTCGAGCCCGACGATCGCGAAGCATTTTCTTGGAACGGAAAGCCTTACACGCGTCGTAGTCCTGTTCTTCGTGTTCTGGTGACAAACACAGGTTGCACACTTCGTGTGAGTCGGTACGCGGGTATTTCGCGTGGCACCGAGGGCAGTATTTAATGGGAGTTCGTTCCATCGACTGCGAGTCGAATTGAGGCGGCTAGGCCCGACGGCCTGCCACGAGCTTTCCGATCGAAGAGAAACTTTTTTCGAGACGAACTCGATACGCGAAGAAAGGAATACGCGATCGGAAACAATACCGTCGAGGGTGAGAGTTCTACGCACCGAGGGAAACCGAAGGATGGATGTCGAACCGGAGCGCAGCGAGTAACATCCGAACCAGATGGCAGAAAAAAACAATCTGAAGATGGAGTCGATGACCATGCGCACTATCACCTAAAGGAGGAGTCACCTACCTCGTGACTAGGAAGACTTCTTCGAAGAAAAACAAAGTGCAAACATCCGGACCCAACACTAGATGGCGATCTTATGCAAAGCATGTGATCTACAGCTCACATGCCTCGCACCTAATGTTACAAGTTTTTGTTCCAAAAATGTTCTAAGTGTTGAACTGATGTTTTGCTTGGAGAAAAAGTAACTACACTGCAAACCTTAAAAAGTCTTACTTACTGTGTATTGTGAGATCCCCGGCGTGGCATCCTCACATACCACCCGAGTAGTCGATATAATCTAAAAGTAATCCAAAAGTAATTACTGTGCAATTTAAACTGCTTTTTGAACCAATACCAACTTGTAACGAATGTAAATTCAACCACAACTGCATTTCCTTGTAAAGTCTTGCATTTGAGAGTATATTTTACTTATCTGTGCCAAGTCCTGCTTGGTTCTAAAAATAAAATACAAGTATACCTTTTTTATACTTACCTAATTGGTCTGGATTCAGTCTCTGAGTGTGTGTAATCAGTTCTTGATTGAGTGAATACAATAAATGCTTAACACACCTCTGGATAAGCCTACACTACTACAAAGAGCTGTTAGTGATTATCTAATTTAGCCTCTGCTATACCTCTGGGGACTCCCTGGACTATGTGCACACTATACCTTGCTTTGGTATAGTATATACAGAGCCAAGCTTCCTACAAGCATTGATCCTGTGCGGAAGATTAGGAGGCTGATCTTTTAGATCGATGCACCACCCTAGCTTCAACTAAGAATCTTACCAAGAGAAATAGGTGCGCAAGGCAGACTAGTGTTGCCGTCTTTAAAATGCTCCAGCACTGAGACTGCCGTTTAACCAAAAAGGCGAGAGCCATCAAAGGGCATGTCCAAGAGGGAAGCCTGGAGATCCCATGAGAAGTCCCTTAGGTTTCAAGTGTCAAACCTTCAAGCTCAACCCTGGGTAGCTGTGGCTCTGAGCAGCAAGGTTTATGCAAAGGAACAAGTGCTATGCATTTAAACAGCACCAAAACTATTGAAGAAGAAATCCACAAGACACCAAAGAAATCAGACACTAATTTATAAAAAATAGTCTGTATTTTTAAACACCACAAGGAAAAAGATCTACCTGAGGGTTCCGGAGATATAGAATTTACAAGGTAAAGTAAATCGGGTTATTTCACCCAACGGAAACAAGCACAGGCAAATTCAACAAATTTGACAGTAACTTTTTCACTAAACCATTTGGCTACTTGGAATGTGTTTACTTAGAGTCACAGAGGACCAGCACGGTCCAAAGAGACAGTTACCTCAGTAGGTGAAGCAGTCCTCGTTCAGTTCCAGGCATTTATATCTGTTACAGAGCTCTTCTATGGAAGTGGTTTGGATGCAAGGGATGAAGAATGCTGAAGATGCTCCAAGGATGCTGTGGATGCAATTGGCTGGATTGTGCTCTTGCTGCGACTACTCTTCTGTCCACGAAGTGTTTGAGGCGGGCCTGGTCACAGAATCAATGTCCCTCAAAGTTCTCTCAGTGCTGGCAGAAGTCTAGTCGTCACTTGATTACTGGTTGCAAAATAATGTGGTTTTAGGCCAATCCTTCTTGGGTCGATAACTCGTCCTTTGGGGTCTTAGCTGCACCTCAATGACACTCCCGGGATCTGTGAACTCGGGTGCAACTTTGTGTGTTGGGCTCTGGTCCCTGGTGCTAACGGCAGTGGTTTGTAGTGGCTTGAAGATTTTGGGCTACCAACTTGTCCCTGCAGGATTCTGAGCTGTTGTGTCCCTGTGCTGTGAAAAGGAGTCCAGCTCACTGACCCTTAGAGTCTCTTGGCTTTGGTTGGGTTCTGGAGACTGCTTCTCTTCAAGCAGGACCCGGCAGGCACAGTTCCCCGCCTTTGCTAGCAATCAGGTTCAGCAGGTGCAGTCCACGCCGGTGCAGCCTCTCTTTTCTGGTTCCATTGTGCAGCAAGGCAGTCTTTCTTTGGCCGTTCTTCCAGTCCAGATGAGATCTGTGTTCGAAGTGCCAGGGTTGCACTACTTATGCTCAGAAAATGCCCTCAGGGCAGAGTGTAGTTGGTAAGCAATGGGCTACTAGGTTACCTCCCACCTGAAGACCACTTCGTATGAAGTGTGGCTTCAGCGCATCCTAGCATGCACCATTCTACCCATTCCCAAAATGGGAGGAGCCCTCTTCCGGCGTGTGGAGCTCCCTAGCTCAACCCAAGGGTATGGTTACTGTAGGAGAGTAGGATCTGCTTCTTATAGTTACCCCCACTTTTTGCTGATGTCTCACTGTTTTTGGCCTAGTCTGACTGGGATCCTGCTATTCAGGACCCCAGTCTATCTGCTTTCTCCTGTAAATTGCAATACATGTACTTTAGGTACACTCCAGATTGGATACTGGGGTACCCTTATAAGTCCCTAGTATATGGAACACCATGTACCAAGGGCATAGGTACTCCAGAGGCCTCCCATGGGCTGAAGCATGTATTATGCCACCCCTGAGAGGCCATTCAAATTGACACGACGCACAAGTTACTAACTTGTGTAACGATATATCTGTAAGAGACAGTAGTTAGTGACAGATTCCTTACCTTAGAATATCCCCAGGCGTCAGGCTGGATCCGGAAAAGTTTTTGCGTAGCAGTACCCCTGCGCGTCGGTAGGCGTCGTCGTGCGGCTCCGCGTCCGTCGTCGGCGTCGTGATCGCCGGGATGACGTCGCGGGCAGTACTTAGACGCCGCCCCTGCGCGCTGACGTCAGTTCTGTACACGACTTTCCGCGCCAGGAACGCAGAGCCATGCAAGAAGCTGACATAGGTGTCTGAAAAATACTAGGGCCCTGAAAGGGATGTCCTTAACCCTAGAAATCAGTTCGCAGAACGGGGAGGATGGGTGGGGCGGTAAGGAATCTGTCACTAACTACTGTCTCTTACAGATATATCGTTACACAAGTTAGTAACTTGTGCATCTGAAAGAGACGTTAGTGACAGATTCCTTACCTTAGAATAGATACCCCAGCAATACCAACCCGGGTGGTGGGTCTGCAAACAAAGATCAGACAAGGAAGTCCTGGAGGACAGAACGGCCAAAGAAGCCGTCCCTCCGGACCGGACTGTCAAGGCAGTAATGTTTTGTAAACGTGTGCAGCAAGGCCCACGTAGCTGCCTGACAGATAACCGGCAGCGGAACACCGCGGCCCAAGGCCGTGGTAGCAGCCGTTGCCCTGGTGGAATGGGCACGCAGCCCAACAGGAGGCTCCTTCTTAGCCAAAGAATAGCAGGTCTTGATGCACAAGGTAACCCAGCGGGAGATGGTTCGTTTGTGCACCGCCCGACCTTTTTGGCGCCCACGTAGCCAACAAAGAGCTGGTCAGCCACCCGGAAGTGTTTTGTGCGGTCGATATAGAAGGAGAGCGCACGTTTTGGGTCCAGACGGTGGAGCCTCTCTTCCTCTCTGGAAGGATGCGGAGGCGGAAAGAAGGTAGGCAAAGTGATGGTCTGCCCAATGTGGAAGGCAGTAACCACCTTTGGCAAGAAGGACGGACGCGTCCGAAGAACAACCTTGTCTGGATGAACAGACAGAAAGGGAGGTTTGCAAGATAGAGCCTGGAGCTCACTCACCCGCCGAGCGGAGGTGATGGCCACCAGAAAGGCTGTCTTCAGAGAGAGAAGACGAAGAGGACAATTATGTAGAGGCTCAAAGGGAGCGCACATTAAAAAGGTAAGAACCAAGTTCAAGTCCCACTGAGGCATCACAAACGGAACAGGAGGGAAGAGGTGTGTAATGCCTTTTAAGAACCTGTTAACAACAGGGGACTTGAAAAGGGAGGGCTGATCAGGGAGCCTGAGGAAGGCCGAGATAGCACAAAGATAACCCTTGATGGTACCCAGGGCAGAACCCTGTTGGGCCAGAGAAAGAAGGAACAGAAGGACCTCAGAGAGAGGGGCAGAAAGGGGATCCACAGCCTTTGCTGTGCACCATGCCACAAATTTGTTCCACCTGCAGGCGTATACCACCTTAGTGGAGGGACGCCTGGCTGCCAGAATCACATCACAAACTTCGGGAGGCAAGTCGA
Organism: Calotriton arnoldi; assembly: GCA_963921515.1. Lineage (NCBI taxonomy): Eukaryota > Metazoa > Chordata > Amphibia > Caudata > Salamandridae > Calotriton > Calotriton arnoldi. Next base: position 722,671 of record CAWUFW010000971.1, read on the forward strand.
AAGGAATCAACTGCCGCCGCTCAATCTCCACGCAAGCAGGTGTAGACTGGACAGGTTCGGGTGGAGGACCGTCCCCTGCTGCTGCGACAGAAGATCCTCCCGAAGAGGCAGACGGATCGGGGATCCACGCTCATACTGAGTAGCTCGGGATACCAAACTCTTCGAGCCCAGTCCGGAGCCACAAGAATGACTTGGGCCCGGTCGGTGCCGAATCTTCTTCAACACTCTGGGTAGAAGTGGTATAGGCGGAAAGGCGTACAACAGACCGCAACTCCACTCGCGACGAAAAGCGTCGCCGAGCGAGTGCCGCCTTGGAAATTCCAACGCGCAGAACTGATGACATTGCGCGTTCTCTTCGGTGGCGAATAGATCTAACCAAGGCTCTCCCCATTGTAGAAAGAGTCCTTGCGCCACTTCCGAGTGAAGACGCCATTCGTGATCCATCATGCACCTGCGGCTGAGTTCGTCCGCCCTGGCGTTCAGGGAACCTGCCAGGTGTTGAACCATCAGGAACATGCCCTGATGTTCCAGCCATGTCCAGAGGCGCAGAGCCTCCTGACAGAGGGTCCACGACCCCACCCCGCCCTGTTTGTTGCAGTACCACATGGCGGTGGTGTTGTCTGTGAACACCTGCACTACCTTCCCTTTGACAGAGGGAAGGAATGCCTTCAGTGCAAGTCGGATCGCCCGGAGCTCCAGAAGGTTGATATGGAGCCGGGACTCCGCCGGAGACCAGAGGCCTCTGATCTCCGCCTCTCCCATGTGACCGCCCCATCCTAGAAGGGACGCGTCCGTCACAACTGTGTGCTCTGGCTGGGGAAGGGAGAGGATCTGCCCATGACCCATTGCCGGTTCGAGAGCCACCACTGCAACTGTTTTGCAGTCCCCTCCGAGATCTGGACGTGATCGGACAGGTTGCCCTGGTGCTGCGCCCACTGGAACTTCAGGTCCCACTGCAGAGCCCGCATATGCCATCTGGCATGATTGACCAGCAGGATGCAGGAGGCCATGAGGCCCAGCAGCCTCAGGGTCATCCGTACCGAAACCCAGGATAAAGGCTGAAAGATCGGAATCATAGTCTGAATATCCCGGACTCGCCGTTCGGGAGGATAGGCCCGAAACTGCGTCGTGTCCAGAACTGCTCCGATGAAAAGGAGCTGTGGAGAAGGAATCAGATGCGACTTCGGCACATTGATGGAGAACCCCAGCGAGTGCAGGAGTTCGGCCGTAGTCTGGAGGTGGGAGACGACTGCCTGGGACGAGCCCGCCTTCAGCAGCCAGTCGTCGAGGTAGGGGAAGACTGAAACCCCTGCCCGGCGCAGATGAGCTGCGACCACCGCCATCACTTTCGTTAACACCCGAGGGGCACTGGTAAGGCCAAAGGGGAGCACGGTGAACTGAAAATGCTCGAGGCCTACCGTGAACCGTAGGTAACGCCGGTGGGCCGGCAGGACGAGGATGTGGAAATAAGCGTCCTGCAAGTCCAACGCTACCAACCAGTCTCCAGGGTCGAGGGCAGTCAAGACCTGAGCTAGGGTGAGCATCTTGAACTTCTCCTTCCGGAGGAAGCGATTGACGTTCCGGAGGTCCAAGATAGGACGCATGTCCTCCTTGTCCTTTTGGGCACCAGGAAGTAGTGGGAGTAGCAACCACGTCCTACTTCTGGGGTCGGAACATGCTCGATGGCCCTCTTGGCAAAGAGGGCCGTGACTTCCTTCTGCAGAAGTACCAAGTGATCCCCTGACATGCGGTGGAATTGAGGTGGCATGGCTGGGGGGGTGGTCTCGAAGGGGAGAGAGTAGCCCCTTCGGACAATGTCCAAGACCCACCTGTCCGAGGTGATGGGACGCCAGTGGTGAAGGTGATGGCGGACCCTGCCCCCTACTGGCGTGCTGTGCACCTGAAAGGAGGGACTAGGAGGGCTTGGAGGCCGCGGACGGGTTGGAGGTGGTGGCCTGACCCGCACGCTGGTTGCCCGAACCGCCACGGCGGTATCCACGCTCTCGGCCACGCGAAGACGCCTGCTGCGCGGGCCGGTGGCTGGGCTGCTGACGTGACTGGGCGCCCCTTCCGTGGCCACGATAGGGGCGAAAAGCAGAAGTTAGCGGAGGGCGTGTAGCAGAAAGGCCCAGGGACTTGGCAGTAGCCCGTGAGTCCTTAAAGCGCTCCAACGCATGGTCTGCTTTGGACCAAAAAAGACAGACTCCATCAAAGGGCATGTCCATGAGAGTATTCTGGACATCCCCTGAAAAACCAGTGGTTCTCAGCCAGGCGTGGCGACGCAGCGCCACCGTCGTTACAATAGACCTGCCCAGCGAGTCGGCGGTATCAAGGCCACATCGTATTGTGTATTTGGCCGCATCCCTTCCTTCCGCAATGGCGCGGGAAAGCAGTGTCTGGACCTCCTCAGAACACTGGGGCAAAACAGTCGCCACCGAATCCCACAAGGAGTGGGTATATCGGCCCAAAAGACAAGCGGTGTTGATGGACCGCAAGCCAGCACTGGAGGAAGAAAAACCCTTCTTCCCAAATTGATCCAGGCGTTTGGATTCCCTATCCGGAGGGGCGGTAGGGAAGGCGGTTTGGGAAGCGGAGGCTTGGACAACCAAGCTCTCAGGAGTGGGGTGGACAGAGAGAAATAGGGGGTCGCCCGGAGCTGGGCGATGGCGTCGGGACACGTTCCTATCCACAGGAGCCCCTGTGTTGGGCTTGGACCAGGCGCCCAAAAGAACGTCAGTGAGGGCGTCGTTAAACGGCAGCACAGTCTCCGTAGAGGAGGCTGCCGGCTGAAGCACCTCTGTCAAGAGATTAGTCTTGACCGCCACAGTAGGGAGTTGGAGATGTAAGGCTCCAGCCGCCCTACGCAACACCGTAGCAAAATTGGCTCCCTCCTCTGTAGCCACGGGAGGAGACAGCATGCCAGTGTCAGGGTAAGTATCTAGACCACTGGCATCCCCTAGTCCCTCTGTCCAGTCCTCATCATACTGACACTGTTGTGCCAAAGGGTCGTCAGACCCCTCCCAGTCCTCCTGGTCCTCCTCTGGTTCAAAATAAGGAGGAGGAGGGACATTTGGGACCCAAGGTCTCATCGGCGCCGGAACCGGCGTCGAGCGACGTCGGTCCGGTTCCATGTCCGGAGCCGGAAGGAACTGGGGGACGACGCCGCCCGGAGCCCCAGGCGGCGTCGAGAACGGCACCGGAGACGTCGGCGGAGGCGTGGTCTGGTCGACCGGCGTCGATGGGGGTTGCGGAGCCGGGATCGAGGCCGGGGCCGGAGCTGGAGCCGGGATCGAGGCTGGAGGCACGGGCGGGGCCGGAGCCGTCGGCGACGCCGGGGCAACCCCATCAGGGCCCGCGGGGCCCGAAGGCGCACCGGAGGGACCTTGAGGCCCGAAGAGGCGGGCCATGGCCGACAGGAATTCCTGTATTTGGGCCGGATCCGCCCCGAACCCGAGAAGGACGGGTATTGCGGGGCGACTCCACAGGCATGTCCGGGGCCGCGGGGGCGGGGACGGTGCCGGGAGGGGCCTCAGCCGAGTCGCGAGACCGGCGAGGCGAAGTCCTAGAGCGACGATGCTTTTTGGACTTTTTGTGCTTAGACTTACCGGACGACGAAGACTTTGATCCCGACGACCGGTGAGGACTCCGCGACCGACCCCTCGACCTCTCACGCGACCGGGGCTTGGTGTGGCGCGGAACCGACTGCCGGGCCTCGAGGAGCTTTCGAGACCGCTCTCGCAAAGCTTTCGGGTGGAGGGCCCGGCAGTCGGAACACGACTCCGTGTCGTGGCCTCGGCCGAGGCAGAAGAGACACTCCCGATGCGGGTCTGTGATGGACATCATCCGAGCACAGGCGCCGCAACGTTTAAAGCCGGGCATCCCTATGACACCTTGTAGTCGATTCGAAGAAACAGTGAAAAAATTCACCCAAACAGTTAGTCAAAAAATGACTAGGGCACTGCTCTTCCCGGATCTGCGCTTGCTGGCGCGGAAAAAGAAGAACTGACGTCAGCGCGCAGGGGCGGCTTCTAAGTACTGCCCGCAACGTCATCCCGGCGATCACGACGCCGACGACGGACGCGGAGCCGCACGACGCCGCCTACCGACGCGCAGGGGTACTGCTACGCAAAAACTTTCCGGATCCAGCCTGACGCCTGGGGATATTCTAAGGTAAGGAATCTGTCACTAACTACTGTCTCTTACAGATATATCGTTACACAAGTTAGTAACTTGTGCATCTGAAAGAGACACGTTAGTGACAGATTCCTTACCTTAGAATAGATACCCCAGCAATACCAATCCCGGTGGTGGGTCTGCGAACAAAGATCAGACGAGGAAGTCTCGGAGAACAGAACGGCCAAAAAAGCCGTCTCTCCGGACTTGGCTGCCAAGGCAGTAATGCTTGGTAAAAATGTGCAGCGAGGCCCACGTATCTTCCTGACAGATGTCCTGCAATGGGACACCACGTCCTAAAGCCGTGGTGGCGGCTGTCGCACTGGTGGAATGGGCACGTAGCCCAACAGGGGGCTCCTTCTTAGCCAAAGAATAGCAGGCTTTGATACACAAGACAACCCAGCGGGAGATGGTCCGCTTGTGTACCGCCCAACCTTTTTTGGCGCCCTCGTAGCCAACAAAGAGCTGGTCGTCCACCCGGAACTGTTGTGTGCGGTTCAGATAGAATGAAATCGCACGTTTTGGGTCCAGACGGTGGAGCCGCTCTTCCTCTCTGGAAGGATGCGGAGGAGGAAAGAAGGTGGGCAAAGTGATGGTCTGCCCAATGTGGAAGGCAGTAACCACCTTTGGCAAGAAGGACGGACGCGTCCTAAGAACAACCTTGTCTGGATGGACAGACAGAAAGGGGGGCTTGCAAGAAAGAGCCCGGAGCTCACTCACCCGCCGAGCGGAGGTGATAGCCACCAGAAAGGCTGTCTTCAGAGTGAGAAGACGAAGAGGACAGTTATGGAGAGGCTCAAAGGGAGCGCACATTAAAAGGTAAGAACCAAGTTCAAGTCCCACTGAGGCATCACAAACGGAACAGGAGGGAAAAGGTGTGTAATGCCTTTAAGAAACCTGTTAACAACAGGGGATTTGAAAAGGGAGGGCTGATCAGGAAGCCTGAGGAAGGCCGAGATTGCACAAAGGTAGCCCTTGATGGTACCCAGAGCAGAACCCTGTTGGGCCAGAGAAAGAAGGAACAGTAGAACCTCAGAAAGGGGGGCAGAAAGGGGATTCACAGCCTTTGCTGTGCACCATGCCACAAATTTGTTCCACCTGCAGGCGTATACCACCTTAGTGGAGGGACGCCTGGCTGCCAGAATCACATCACAAACTTCGGGAGGCAAGTCGAAAGGAATCAACTGCCGCCGCTCAATCTCCATGTAAGGAGGTGGAGACCGGACAGGTTCGGGTGGAGGACCGTCCCCTGCTGCTGCAACAGAAGATCCTCCCGAAGAGGCAGACGGATCGGGGGATCGATGCTCATACTGAGTAGCTCGGGATACCAAACTCTTCGAGCCCAGTCAGGAGCCACAAGAATGACTTGGGCCCGGTTGCGCCGAATCTTCTTCAACACTCTGGGTAGAAGTGGTATAGGCGGAAAGGCGTACAACAGACCGCAACGCCACTCGCGACGAAAAGCGTCGCCGAGCGAGTGCCGCCTTGGAAATTCCAACGCGCAGAATTGCTGACATTGCACGTTCTCTTCGGTGGCGAATAGATCTAACCAAGGCTCTCCCCACTGTAGAAAGAGTCCTTGCGCCACCTCCGAGTGAAGACGCCATTCGTGATCCATCATGCACCAGCAGCTGAGTTCGTCCGCCCTGGCGTTCAGGGAACCTGCCAGGTGTTGAACCATCAGGAATATGCCCTGATGTTCCAGCCATGTCCAGAGACGCAGAGCCTCCTGACAAAGGGTCCACGACCCCACCCCGCCTTGTTTGTTGCAGTACCACATGGCGGTGGTGTTGTCTGTGAACACCTGCACTACCTTCCCCTTGACAGAGGGAAGGAATGCCTTCAGTGCAAGTCGGATCGCCCGGAGCTCCAGAAGGTTGATATGGAGCCGGGACTCCGCCGGAGACCAGAGGCCTCTGATCTCCGCCTCTCCCATGTGACCGCCCCATCCCAGAAGGGATGCATCTGTCACAACTGTGTGCTCTGGCTGGGGAAGGGAGAGGGATCTGCCCATGACCCATTGCCGGTTCGAGAGCCACCACTGCAACTGTTGTGCAGTTCCCTCCGAGATCTGGACGTAATCGGACAGGTTCCCCTGATGCTGCGCCCACTGGAACTTCAGGTCCCACTGCAGAGCCCGCATATGCCATCTGGCATGATCGACCAGCAGGATGCAGGAGGCCATGAGGCCCAGCAGCCTCAGGGTCATCCGTACCGTAACCCAGGATAGAGGCTGAAAGATCGGAATCATAGCCTGAATATCCTGGACTCCCCGTTCGGGAGGATAGGCCCGAAACTGCGTCGTGTCCCCAGAACTGCTCAGATGAAAAGGAGGTGTGGAGAAGGAACCAGGTGCGACTTCGGCACATTGATGGAGAACCCCAGCGAGTGCAGGAGTCCGGCCGTAGTCTGGAGGTGGGAGACGACTGCCTGGGACGAGCCCGGCTTCAACAACCAGTCGTCGAGGTAGGGGAAGACTGGAACTCCTGACCGGCGCAGATGAGCTGCGACCACCGCCATCACTTTCGTGAACACCCGAGGGGCGCTGGTAAGGCCAAAGGGAAGCACAGTGAACTGAAAGTGCTCGAGGCCTACCGTGAACCGCAGGTAACGCCAGTGGGCCGGCAGGACGGGGATGTGAAAATATGCGTCCTGCAAGTCCAACGCTACCATCCAGTCTCCAGGGTCGAGGGCAGTCAAGACCTGAGCTAGGGTGAGCATCTTGAACTTCTCCTTCCGGAGGAAGCGATTGACGTTCCGGAGGTCCAAGATAGGACGCATGTCCTCCTTGTCCTTTTTGGGCACCAGAAAGTAGTGGGAATAACAACCACGCCCTACTTCTGGGGTCGGAACGCGCTCGATGGCCCCCTTGGCCAAGAGGGCCGCAACTTCCTGTCGAAGAAGTACCAAATGGTCCCCCGACATGCGGTGGGTGCTGAGGTGGCATGGCTGGAGGGCAGTCTCGAAGGGGAGGGAGTAGCCCCTTCGGACAATGTCCAAAACCCACCTGTCCGATGTGATGGTGCGCCAGTGGGGAAGGTGATGGCGGACCCTGCCCCCACTGGCGTGCTGTGGACCGGAAAGGACGGACTAGGAGGGTTTGGAGGCCGAGGACGGGGCGGAGGTGGTGGCCTGACCCGCTCGCTGGTTACCCGACCCGCCTCGGCGGGAGCCACGTCCTCGGCCGCGCGAGGCGTTGCTGCGCGGGCCGGTGGCTGGGCAGTGGACGTGACTGGGCGCCCCTTCCGTGGCCACGAAAGGGGCGAAAAGCAGACTGCTGCGGAGGGCGCAAGGCGGAGAGGCCCAAGGACTTGGCCGTAGCCCGCGAGTCTTTATAGCGCTCCAGCGCGCTGTCTGCCTTATTGCCAAAAAGGCGGATGCCATCAAAGGGCATGTCCATAAGGGTGTTCTGGACATCGCCCGAGAAACCAGTGGTCCTCAGCCAGGCGTGACGGCGAAGCGCCACTGTCGTAGCAAGCGATCTGCCTAGAGAGTCAGCGGTATCAAGGCCACATCTGATGGTGAACTTCGCTGAGTCTCTCCCTTCCGCAACAGCACGGGAGAGAAGTGCCTGGACCTCCTCAGGACACTTGGGCAGCACTTGCGCCACCGAATCCCACAGAGAGTGGGAGTAACGGCCCAAAAGGCAAGCGGTGTTCACGGACCGCAAGCCAGCACTGGAGGAAGAAAAAACCTTCTTCCCAAATTGGTCCAGTTTTTTGGATTCCCTATCCGGCGGAGCGGTAGGGAAGGCGCTCTGGGAGGCAGAGGCTTGGACAACCAAGCACTTGGGGGTGGGATGTTGGGAGAGAAACAGAGGGTCGCCCGGGGCCGGGCGATGGCGTCGGGCTACGTTCCTGTCCACAGGAGCCCCTGTGGTGGGCCTGGACCAGGTGCCCAAAAGAACGTCCGAAAGTGCGTCGTTGAACGGCAGCAGTGGCTCCGAGGAGGTAGCCGCCGGCTGAAGCACTTCCGTCAGCCACTGTAGGGAGCTCGAGGCGCAGGGCCTCAGCCGCCCTACGCAACACAGTTGCATAACTTGCTCCCTCCTCCGTAGCCATGGAAGGAGGAGACAGCATGCCAAGGTCAGGAGAGGTGTCCAGACCACTGGCATCCCCCAGTTCCTCAGCCCAGTCCTGATAAGGCTCACACTGAGCTGTGAGAGGGTCTTCCGACCCCTCCCACTCCTCCTCGTCCTCCAAAACAGGTGAAAAGTAAGGAGGAGGGACACAAGGAACAAAAGGTTCCATCGGCGTCGGAATCGGCGTCGTCGATCCGGCTCAGTGTCCGGCGCCGGGGAGAACCTGGGGACGGCGCCGTCCGGGGCTTCGGACGGCGCCGTGACTGGTACCGGTGGGGTCGGCGCCGGTGGAGGTGTCGTTAGGTCAACCGGCGTCGACCGGGATCCAGGCCTGGATCCGATGGGGTCCTGCGGCGCCGGGGCCGGAGCCGCCAGAGACACCGGGGCCGGAGCCGCCGGTGGTGCCGAGGGAGGACTCCCACTGGGGCCCTCGGGGCCCAAAGGCGCACCGGGGGAACCCTTGGGCACAAAGAGGCGGGCCATGGCCGACATACTCCTGTATCTCGGCCGGAGTAGACGTCAGACCCGGAACAGGCGGGTAGGCCGGCGTCGGCTGCGCAGGCACCCCCGGAACCGCGGGGGCGGCACCGTGTGGACCCTCGGCCGGGTCGCGAGACCGGCGAGGGGAGGTCTTAGAGCGACGCTTCTTAGACCTCTTGTGCTTCGCCTTACCTGAGGACGAAGACTTTGACCCCGACGAATGACGCTGGCTCCACGACCGGCCCCTCGACCTCTCACGGGACCAGGACCTCGAGCGGCGTGGAGCCGAGTGCCGGGGCTCGAGGAGCTTTCGAGACCGCTCTCGCAAAGCCTTCGGAGCGAGGGACCGACACTCGGGGCACGACTGGGGGTAGTGGCCACGCCCCAGGCAGAAGAGACACTCACGGTGCGGATCCGTAATCGACATCATGCGATTACAGACCGCGCATGGCTTGAAGCCGGGCATCCCTACTGACACCTTCGGAGTCGAAACGACTCGAAAAACTGTGACAAAAAGTCTCAAAAATATTCAGTCAAAAAATTACTGGGGCACTGCTCAATCCAAATCTGCGCTTACTGGCGCGGAAAAAGAAATAACTGACGCCAGCGCGCATTGGCGGCGTCTAAGTACTGGCCGCGACGTCATCCCGGCGATCATGGCGCCGACGTCTGACGCGGAGCCACACGACGCCGCCTACCGACGCGCAGGGGTACTGCTACGCAAAAACTTTCCGGATCCAGCCTGACGCCTGGGGATATTCTAAGGTAAGGAATCTGTCACTAACGTGTCTCTTTCAGATAAGCCTGCTACAGCAGACTGTGTAAGCTGGTGCTTGCACCACTTACTTAAGATATAGGTTCACTATATCTCTCTAAATCACTACACATACAAACCTATCAGTCACCACTATGGCAGGAATTATCAATCCTGAAGGCAGGGTGCTGGGTTTTATGCGAGAGGGTGCCCCTGCATGAGTAGGGCCCCTCTGCAGCCTTCGGAGACCATTCACCGGGGTTGTCTGTGATGCAGCCAACCATATATGTTTAAGTGCATTATAACCTCGCAGTAAATGCTAACTTTAAAACGGCTGCTTAGAAACATGTTGTGTTTGGTGTCAAACACCTTGGAATCATACCTCCACATCAGTAACTAGTGTGGGAGGTATGATTCCACCCTTGTAGAACTACTACTATGGGTCACCGGTCTACCCGGTACCAGCTTTCCCGACCTGGGCAGCACAAAATGGATGCTGCCAGCCACAGACACGAGTCTGCCCTCCTGCTGCTGAGCCAAGCTCGAGCAGAGGAAGGCCTGACAATAGGTTTCCTGTCACAGGGAGGTGTGACCACCTCCCAGACAGGGTTTAGTGTATTGGGGCTGGGTGGGTGCACTCTTAGAGTGCCAGAAAGTCTGCACTGGGGGCACATTTGGTGTCCCCGTGCATAGTCCCGATCAAACCAGTTCTGGGAGCCATTGGCTCCTGCTCTGGCGCGAAACTGGACAAAGGACATGGGTGTAGCCACCCCTCTGTCCTGCCCTCCCCTAGGAGGGTCCCCAGAGTCAGTCCAACCCCTTCCCTGGGTAGTTTAGTTTAGTTTGTAGGCTTATATAGCGCTTGAATCACCCCCTAAGGGGTATCTCAGCGCTCGAGGACATGCAGAGAAAGTTGTCGCAGTGGGCTGGTCTAGAAAAGGGCAGTTTTCAAAGCCTTCCTGAATTTCAGGTGGTCTGGGCATTGCCTTAAAGCTACGGGGAGTTGGTTCCATAAGAAGGGCGCCTGATATGAAAAGGCCTTTCCTCCTGTCCGTGCTTTCTTAAATCTAGGAATCTCGAGCAGAGATTTCGAGCCAGACCGAAGGTCCCTTTGGGGGATGTATTGATGGAGCTTCTCTGCTAGGTAGGTAAGTCCATTACCCCATATTGCCTTGTGTGTCAGACAACAGATCTTGAACTTCACTCGTTTACGCACTGGTAACCAGTGAAGTTGGTGTAGAAGAGGGAGAGAAGCGGATCTGTAGAACAAGTTACTTACCTTCGGTAACGATATATCTGTAAGAAACATTAGTAGTGATAGATTCCTTACCTTAGAATATCCCCAGGCGTCAGACTGGATCAGGAAAGTTTGTCAGCAGTACCCCTGCTCGTCGGTAGGTGGCGTCGTGCGGCTCCGCGTCCGTCGTTGGCGTCGTGGTCGCCGAGATGACGTCGCGGGCGCTACTTAGACGCCGCCCACGCGCGCTGACGTCAGTTCTGTACACGACTTTCCACGCCAGGAACGCAGAGTCATGCAAGATACTGACCACTGGTGCATTGAAACTACGGCCCTGAAAGGGATGACCTTAACCCTAGAAATCAGTTCGCAGAACGGGGAGGATGGGTGGGGGGGTAAGGAATCTATCACTACTAATGTTTCTTACAGATCTATCGTTACCGAAGGTAAGTAACTTGTTCATCTGAAAGAAACACATAGTGATAGATTCCTTACCTTAGAATAGATACCCCAGCAATACCAACCCCGGTGGTGCGTCTGCGAACTAAGATCACACCAGAAAGTCGCGGAGAACAGAACGGCCGAAGAAGCCGTCTTTCCGGACTTGGCCGTCCAGGCAATAATGCTTGGTAAACGTGTGCAGCGAGGCCCACGTGGCTGCCTGACGCATGTCTTGCAGGGGGACACCGCGTCCCAATGCAGTAGTGGCTGCAGTAGCTCTGGTGGAGTGAGCACGCAGCCCCACCGGAGGTTCTTTTTTAGCCAAAGAGTAACAGGCTTTGATACACAAGACAACCCAGCGGGAGATAGTTCTCTTGTGTACCGCCCGACCTTTCTTGGTGCCAACGTAGCCAACAAAGAGCTGGTCATCAACCCGGAACTGCTGTGTGCGGTTGAGATAAAATGAGAGCGCACGTTTTGGGTCCAGACGGTGGAGCCTCTCTTCCTCTCTGGAAGGATGCAGAAAGCAGGTGGGCAAGGCAATAGTCTGCCCAATGTGCAAGGCCGTAACCACTTTTGGCAAAAAGGAAGGACGGGGCCTGAGCACCACTTTGTCCGGATGGACTGAAAGGAAAGGAGGCTTACAAGAAAGAGCCTGGAGCTCACTCACCCGCCTAGCGGAGGTGATGGCCACCAGGAAGGCAGTCTTCAATGTCAAGAGACGAAGAGGACAGTTGTGAAGAGGCTCAAAGGGAGCACACATCAAGTATGCAAGAACCAGATTCAAGTCCCACTGAGGCATCACGAAAGGAATAGAGGAAAAAGGTGTGTAATGCCTTTGAGAAATCTATTTACAACAGGGGACTTGAAAAGAGAGGGCTGATCAAGTAGCCTGAGAAAGGCTGAAATTGCAGAAAGGTAGCCCTTGATAGTGCCCAGAGCAGAGCCCCTGCCGGGCCAAAGAGAGAAGGAACAGTAGGACCTCAGAAAGAGGGGCAGAAAGGGGATCCACAGCCGTTGCTGTGCACCATGCCACAAACTTGTTCCACCTGCAGGCGTATACCACTTTAGTAGAGGGACGCGCCTGGCTGCCAGAATGACATCACAAACTTCAGGAGGCAAGTCGAAAGGAATCAACTGCCGCCGCTCAATATCCACGCAAAGAGGTGGAGGCTGGACAGTTTCGGGTGGAGGACCGTCCCCTGCTGCTGCGACAGAAGATCCTCCCGAAGAGGCAGTCTGATCGGAGGATCGATGCTCATACTGAGTAGCTCGGGATACCATACTCTTCGAGCCCAGTCCGGGGCCAGAAGGATGACTTGTGCCCGGTCGCGGCTGATCTTCTTCAGCACTCTGGGCAGAAGTGGTATAGGCGGAAAGGCGTACAACAGACCGCAACTCCACTCGCGACGAAAAGCGTCGCCGAGCGAGTGCAGCCTTGGAAATTCCAACGCGCAGAACTGATGACATTGCGCGTTCTCTTCGGTGGCGAATAGATCTAACCAAGGCTCTCCCCACTGCTGAAAGAGACCTTGCACCACCTCCGAGTGAAGACGCCATTCGTGATCGAGCATGCACCTGCGGCTGAGTTCGTCCGCCCTGGCGTTCAGAGAACCTGCCAGGTGTTGAACCACCAGGGACATGCCCTGATGTTCCAGCCATGTCCAGAGACGCAGAGCCTCCTAACAGATGGTCCACGACCCCACCCCGCCTTGTTTGTTGCAGTACCACATTGCGGTGGTGTTGCTGTTAACACCTGCACTACTCTCCCCTTGACAGAGGGAAGGAATGCCTTCAGTGCAAGCCGGATCGCCCGAAGCTCCAGAAGGTTGATATGGAGCCGGGACTCCGCCGGAGACCAGAGGCCTCTGATCTCCGCCTCTCCCATGTGGCCGCCCCAACCCAGGAGGGACGCATCCGTCACCACTGTAAACTCCGGTTGGGGAAGGGAGAGGGATCTGCCGTCGACCAAATGCCGGTTCGTGAGCCACCACTGCAACTGACGTGCAGTGCCCTCCGAGATCTGGACGTGATCGGACAGGTTCCCCTGATGCTGCGCCCACTGGAACTTCAGGTCCCACTGCAGAGCCCGCATATGCCATCTGGCATGATCGATCAGCAGGATGCAGGAGGCCATGATGCCCAGCAGCCTCAGAGTCACACTGACCGAAACCCGGGACAAGGGCTGAAAGATGGGAATCAGAGCCTGAATATCCCGGACTCGCTGTTCGGGAGGATAGACCCGAAACTGCACTGTGTCCAGAACCGCTCCAATAAAGAGGAGCTTCTGAGAGGGAATCAGGTGCGACTTCGGCACGTTGATGGAGAACCCCAGCAAGTGCAGGAGGTCGGCCGTAGTCTGGAGGTGGGAGACGACTGCATGGGGCGAGCCCGCCTTCAACAACCAGTCGTCCAGATAGGGAAGACTGAAACCCCGGATCTGCGCAGATGAGCTGCGACCACCGCCATCACCTTGGTGAACACCCGAGGGGCGCTGGTAAGGCCAAAAGGGAGCACGGTGAACTGAAAGTGCTCGTGGCCTACCGTGAACCGTAGGTAACGCCGGTGGGCTTGCAGGATGGGGATGTGGAAATAGGCATCCTGCAAGTCTAGCGCTACCATCCAGTCTTGTGGATCGAGAGCAGACAAGACCTGAGCCAGAGTGAGCATCTTGAACTTCTCTTTGCGGAGGAAGCGATTGATATTCCGGAGGTCTAAGATAGGACGCAGGCGTTTGTCCTTCTTGGGCACCAGAAAGCAGTGGGAATAGCAACCACGACCTACTTCTAGCATCGGAACGCGCTCGATGGCCCCCTTGGCCAAGAGGGCCGCAACTTCCTGCTGAAGAAGCGCCAAGTGATCCCCCGACATGCGGTGGTACTGAGGTGGCATAGCTCGAGGGGTAGTGTCGAAGGGGAGGGAGTAGCCCCTCCGGACTATCTCTAAAACCCACCTGTCCGAAGTGATGGTGCGCCAGTGGGGGAGGTGATGGCGAAGCCTGCCGCCCACTGGCGTTTGATGGGCCTGAAAGTTCGGACTAGGAAGGATTGGAGGCAGTGGTGGCTGGGGTGGTGGTGGACTGACCCGCCCGCTGGCCCCTTGGTCCGCCACGGCGGAACCCGCGTCTGCGCTGGGATTGTTGCTGCGCAGGCCTGTGGCTCTGTTGCGAACGCTGCGGGGCGCCCCTTCCTGTGCCACTTTAGGAGCGTAAAGCGGAGGAGGGCGGACTGCCGAGAATCCCAAGGACTTGGCCGTAGCCCATGAGTCCTTAAACCTCTCCAACGCGCTGTCCGCTTTGTCGCCGAAGAGGCGACGGTCATCAAAGGGCATGTCCATAAGGGTGTTTTGGACATCCCCCGAAAACCAAGTGGTCCTCAACCAGGCGTGACAGCGAACCGCCACCGTTGTTGCAATCGACCTGCCCAGTGAGTCGGCGGTGTCTAGGCCACAACGAATCATGAACTTTGCTGCATCTCTCCCCTCTGCAACAGCCTGGGAGAGAGCTGGCCGGGCCTCCTTCGGACACTGGGGCAGCACTTGCGCCACCGTATCCCACAGAGAGTGGGAATAACAGCCCAAGAGGCATGCGGTGTTCACGGACCGCAGCGCAGAGCTGGTGGAAGAAAGAATCTTCTTCCCAAACTGATCCAGCTTCTTGGATTCCCTATCCGGTGGGGCGGAAGGGAAGGCGGTTGGGGAAGCAGAGGCTTGGACAACCAAGCTCTCGGGGGTGGGATGTTGGGAGAGGAAAATGGGGTCACCCGGAGCCGGGCGATGGCGTCGGGCCACGTTCCTATCCACAGGAGCCCCTGTGGTGGGCCTGGACCAAGTGCCCAAAAGAACGTCAGAAAGGGCTTCATTGAAGGGAAGCAGCGGCTCCGCAGAAGTAGCTGCTGGCTGAAGCACCTCTGTCAGGAGGTTAGTCCTGACGGCCACAGTAGGGAGCTCGAGGTGTAGGGCCTCGGCCGCCCTACGCAACACCACAGCATAACTAGCACCCTCCTCCGTAGCCACAGTAGGAGGAGACAGCATGCCAAGGTCTGGTGAGGTATCCAGACCACTGGCGTCCCCCAATTCCTCAGCCCAGTCCTGTTCAGACTCGCAAGCAGCTGCGAGAGGGCCCTCAGACCCCTCCCAGGCCTCCCCTTGCTCCTCAGGCTGTTCAACAGGTCTAAAATAAGGAGCATGGACATGGGGATAAAAATCCCCGAGCAACGTCGAGAACGGCATCGATCGACGCCGGCTCGACGCCGCGTCCACATCGGGGCTGAAACTGAGGTCAACGTCGTCCCGAGGAGCGGGCGGCGTCAGAACTGGTGCCGGTGGAGTCGACGTCGGTGGGGGTGTGACAAGGTCAACCAGCGTCGACCGGGATCCAGGCCTGGATCCAAGGGTGTCCTGCGGTGCCGAGGCCGGAGCCGACAGCGACGCCGGGGCCGCCGGCGAGGAAAGGCGAGGACACCCAGTCGGGACCGCGGGGCCCGAAGGCGCACCAGCGGGACCCGACGGCACAAAGAGGCGAGCCATGGCCGACAGGAATTCCTGTATTTGGGCCGGAGTCGCCGACGACCCCGGGAAGGGTGGGTAGTCGGGCGGCGACTGCGTAGGCTCCGCCGGAGCCGCGGGGGAGCCACCACCCGCACCCTCAGCCGCGTCGACGACCGGCGAGGGGAAGTCGGAGAACGATGGCGTTTCTTCGACTTCTTGTGCTTCGTCTTACCTGACCCCGAGTGCGAAGACTTGGATCCCGAAGATCGATGGTGATGACTCCGCGCACGGTCCCTCGAGGTCCCGGTCCTGACTGCCGGGCTTCCAGCAACTTTCGGGACCGCTCCCGCAAAGTCTTCAGCGCCATGGCCCGGCAATCGGGGCACGACTTGGGGTCGTGGTCGCGCCCCGGGCAGAAAAGACACACACGGTGCGGGTCCGTCACCGACATCATGCAGTGACAATCCCCTCAGGACTTAAAGCCGGGCATCCTAACTGCACCAGGAGTCGAAGACTCAATGAAAAAATAGAGACAAAAAGCCTCAAAAAGTCAGTCAAAAATTGACTGGGGGTTCCTGCTCTTCCCGGATCTGCGCTTGCTGGCGCGGAAAAAGAAATAACGGACGTCAGCGCGCGTGGGCGGCGTCTAAGTAGCGCCCGCAACGTCATCTCGGCGACCACGACGCCAACGACGGACGCGGAGCCGCACGACGCCACCTACCGACGCGCAGGAGTACTGCTGACGAAAACTTTCCGGATCCAGTCCTTGTTCATCTGTATATCCACGCAGTAGTGCTTAGTGAATGTGTGCACTGAAGCCCATGTTGCCGCCAGGCAAATGTCTTGGATAGGTGTGTTTGCTAGGAAGGCTATTGTTGCTCCCTTTTTCCTGGTTGAGTGAGCCTGAGCTGCTCCCTGTAGCTCTTGGCCTGCCTGTTTGTGGCAGTATTGAATTGTTTGTGCGATCCATCGTGCAATGGTATTTTTCGTCACTGGTCCGCCCAGGAAACTGCTTGCGAAGGACACAAAGAACTGCTTTGTTTTTCTACAATCCTTAGTCCTTTTGATGTAATGTATTACTGCTCTCCTGGCATCCAGAGTGTGCAGTGCCCTCTCAGCGCTGGTGGATGGTTTCTGGAAGAAACTGGGAATTTGTATAGTTTGGTTTATATGGAACCTGGACACCACCTTTGGCATGAAGTGTGGGTCCGTCCTCATTACCACCCTGTCATTGTGAATCTGAATGTAGGGTTCTTGTAGTGTGAGTGCCTGCAACTCGCTCACCCTACGTAGCGAGGTAATCGCTACCAGAAAGGCCGTCTTTATTGTGAGCATATGTAGCGATGCCTTGTGGATGGGTTCGAACGGTGCTTTCATAAGCTGTGTTAGAACTACATTGAGGTTCCATGCAGGCGGTGGCATCCTCTTTGGCGGTGCTATTCTTTTGGCTCCTTCTAGGAATCTTTTTACTACTTGAGATGTAAAGAAGATTTTCCCTGTTTCTCCTCTTGTATAGGCTACTATTGCTGCCAGGTGCACTCTTAGAGAAGTGCAGCTTAGGTTACTTTTTAGTAAGTGTGTTAAGTATTTTAGCACAGTTGATTCTTTAGTGATTCTCCTGTGGAGCTTTTTGTTGATGCACCATTCAGTGAATCTCTTCCACTTTGCTGCATAGCATTTCCGTGAGGTGGGTCTCCTCGCTTCTCGCACCACCGCCAGCGTGCTTTGTGGAAGCCTGAGGTGGGCGAACTCTAAGTCCTCAGGAGCCACGCTGCTAGGCTGAGGCTCTCTGGTTCTGGATGGAGTACCCTTCCGTTTTGTAGCAAGAGCAGGTCTTTCCTTCTTGGGAACTTGTGTGGTGGTCCCTGTGCCATCTCCACGATCTGCGAGAACCAGGACTGCATGGCCCACTGTGGTGCTACCAGAATTAGTGTCATGTTGCTTGTTCTGCATTTGCTGAGCACTTTGTGCATCAGCGGTATCGGTGGAAAAGCGTAGGCAAATGTCTTTGACCAGCTCATCCATAGGGCATTTCCTTGGGATTGATGGCCTGGCTGCCTGGATGCGAAGTATTGGCATTTTGCATTCTGGTGTGTTGCGAACAGGTCTAGTTGTGGGGTCCCCCACTTTAATAGTTTTTGCGTCTCCTGCGCGTTGAGCTCCCACTCGTGTGAGATTGACGTCTGTCTGCTTCCACATTGTCCTTCCCTGGCAGATGTATTGCCAGGAGGTCTATTTGTAATGGAATTGCCCATTTCCACATCTGTTGCTCTAGATCTGAGAGCGCCACCGAGTGTGTTCCTCCCTGCTTGTTGATGTAGAACATCGTTGTGGTGTTGTCTGTTTGTACTAACACCCTTTGGCCGTACAGCTGTTTCTGGAACGCTTTTAGGGCAAGGAACACGGTCTTGAGTTCTAGGTAGTTGATGTGTTTGACGGCATCTGTTTGTGTCCATAACCCCTTACCTTGAGCAGTTTCATGTGCGCTCCCACCCCATCTGGGATGCGTCTGTTGTGATGGTCACTGTTGGAGTTGGTGGTGTGAATGGGTTTCCCCTTGTTATGTTGCCCCTGTTCCACCATGCTATCTCTTCCTGCACTGCGTGCGTTACAACCACTAGATCTTCCCAACTCCCTGTTGACTGTGACCATTGCTGTTGCAGCCATTCCTGGAATGGTCTCATGTGTAGCCGAATATTGGGGACTAAATGTATGCAGGATGCCATCATGCCCATGAGCTTGCTCACTGTCCTCACTGTCAGACGTTGCCCCTTCAGGTAGCGGCGAGTCTCCTTCAGTAGTGCGAGGATCCTTTTCTCGCTGGGAAACACTCTTCCCTGAATGGTGTCTATCTTCGCACCCAGGAAGATCTTCACTTGTTCTGGTTCCAGCGATGACTTCTCCTTGTGTATGGAGAAGCCTAGTTTTGTCAGCGTTTGTGTGACTTGCGGAGTATGTAGTTTGCATTGGTTGTAGGAGTTCGCTTTTACCAACCAGTCGTCTAGGTAGGGGTATACGTGTATCCCCTGTCTTCGCAGATGTGCTGCTACGGCAGCTAGGCATTTGGTGAATACTCTTGGCGCTGATTTGAGGCCGAAGGCTAGGGCCGTGAACTGGTAGTGCGTCATGCTGATGGTGAATCTGAGCAGACGCTTGTGTCCTTGGTTTATGGGGATGTGTAGGTAGGCATCCTTGAGGTCTATTGTGGACATAAAATCCCCGTGCCTTATTTGAGGTATGACCTCTTGTAAGGACGTCATCTTGAAATTTTGAGTTTTGATGTATTTGTTTAGGAACCGTAGGTCCAGTATGGGCCCTAACGTTTCGTCTACTTTTGGTACGAGGAAGTAGTTGGAGTACACTCCTGTACCCTTTTCTCTGTACGGCACCTTTTCTATAGCCTGTTTGTGGAGGAGTTCTTGTGCTTCCTGCCACAATAGTGACAGCTCTTTTGTTGAATGTTTTTTGTTTGTTGGCCTCTTGTTTGGTGGCCTTTTTACGAGTTCTATGCAGTAGCCGAACTGTATGATGTTGAGTATCCACTTGTCGGTTATCTTCTCCCACTCCTGGGAGAAGTGTTTTAGTCTTCCTCCTACGGGCGTTGTATGATGGTAAATTTGTAATTTTTGTCTGTGTCTTTTGTTGTGCCGCGGCACTAGAGATGTTGGGGGTGCGGGCACGTGTTGCAGTGTGGAGTCACTTGGGGGCGGGCTGCTGGCCGCCTCTTCTTGTATTGCCTCGTCCGTTTGGTCGGCTACGAAAGGACTGGCCCCTCTGTTGGTTCTGCCAGCCTTGTTGCTGCTGACCCTGTTGGGCCTGGCTGCTTCCCTGAAATGTTTGCTGGAAGGCCTGGTGCGATGTTCCCGGCTGGTTTCCACCTCTGCCGTTTGGTCTTCGTGAGGGGGTGCCCCTTCTCATACCCCTGAACTGTAGTGCTCCCATGGACCTTGCCGTTTCGTTGTCTTTTTGAGCTGCGTCAGCGTCTCGTCCACGGGCGTGCCGAACAGCTTTTCCCCGTTGAAGGGCAACTTCAGGATGTTGTTTTGTACCTCCGGCTTGAACCCGGAGATCCTGAGCCAGGCATGTCTCCTCTCTGTCACCCCGATCATCATCAGCCTGCTTGATGTATCAGCTGCGTCTAGGGCCGACTTTAGGCAGGTGTTGGCCATGTTCTTCCCCTCCTCCACCAGGTGTGCCGCTCTCTGCTGGTTTTCTGTGGGGAGCAGTTTGAGCAACTGCCCAACTTCTTCCCAGTGCTGGTAGGCGTGCCCATTTATAAGGGCGTTGGAGTTGGCAATGCGCCAATGTATTGCTGCATTCCTTTCAATTTTCCTCCCTGTGAGGTCTATCCTCTTGCTCTCCTTGTCTGGGGGCGGACCGGAGTTTGTGGGAACGTTGGCCCTCTTCCTGGCTGTTGCTGTTATTATTGAATCAGCTGGCACAGATCCCTGGATATATGGTGGATCCTTTGAAGAGTTTTTATATTTTTTCTCAGTTCTGGGTGTGACCGATCTGCAGGTAGATGGCTCCTTGAAAGCTTCCCTGCCTTGGTCTAGCACACTAGGGAGCATAGGAAGGAATTGGCTCCTAGTTTGTGTTGGTAGCAGTGTTTCCAGGAGAAAACAGGCTTTTGGCTTTTCCTCCTCCATTTCCACTCTATAGGTGGCTGCCGCGTTCCTGACGACCATGTTGTACACTCCTATGTCGTCCGGCGGCGAAGGCCTCGACGGATATGTCTCCACGGCCTCCTCCGGGTCTTCGGCGTCGAGATCCTGCCATTCCAGGGTTTGAGCCTCCGAGGGTGTCGAGCCGTAGTGCGTCTGCTGGTCGTTATCACCCTCCGTATAATCGTACAGGACCTCTTCGTCCTGTTCCGACGGTTTGGGAGTTTTCGTCGGCTCGGTGCTGTCGAACTCCTCTTGCGTTTCTGCTTCGACGACCGTCGAGGGTTTCGAAGGGATGGTGTATCTACTCATCCGGTCGTCGAAGTCCTTCTTCTTTTGGATGATACTGGCCATTTCGGCCTCGAGCCTTTCTTCTTCCTCTCCATCTCCGCCGCTTGATCGGCGCCGAGAGTTTCGGCAGTTCTCTTCGAGGTCGTAGTTGACGTCGGAGGTGCCTTCTGCTCTTTCCCTTCGGCGCCGAGTGCGGTTTCTCGGAACCGTGCTTCGACGACCTGGGTGTGTCAAGAGCTTTCGCCAACCGGGAGTCCTTTTCAAGGATCCGCTGGGCTGTTTGTCCCTGGATGCAGCTTCGGTCGTCGAGTGCTTCGACGCCGGTGCTCCTTTCGAGGACTTTGGCTCGGATTTTCGAGAGTCTGTCGGGGTTCTTTGGGTCGACGTGTCTCTTACCTCCTTCCTGGAAGTGTTATCGGTCTCTACGACCGTGCAGTCCTCTAGTCCCTCGGCGATGTTGTCCTCTTCCCCACTGGAGAGGCCCAGGTCCCGCAGCGACTGAGGTGGCCCTTGGCCCTGCATGCTGTAGTTTGCTGTCCTCTGTCTGTCCCTCACCCTGAGGGTCTTGGCGGCGAATGCTGCGCAGGCGTTGCAGTCGCCGCTTCGATGGTCGATCGGTAGGCAGAGGTTGCAGACTGGATGTTGGTCTTTCTGTGCGAACTTGTGGTGGCAGTTACGACAGAACTTGAATGGTGTCTTGTCCATTCCCGCGCTCAGGGAGCCCCTGTGTGCGCATTCTCCGTTGGACGTCGAAGTTTCTTCTACCTCTCACCAGCTTCGTCGTCCCGGTAGTATGTTCTTTGTCTTTTGATGAAGATCTCCAATTTTTCTCGGTTCTTTCTGCTTTTCTCTTACTTCTTCTCTCCTTTTCCAACTCTGGAGCTCTTCACGACGATCCAGACCCAACGGCGGAAAAAAGAATCTGAAGATGGCGCCCAAGGGTGGGAGCTTCCGGAGGAAGCGCGCCGACGTCACGGAAGGACACCAAATGGTGGGGCGTCGACGCCCACCTGGGCTACACAAAAAAAACAGAAAAAAAGACTACGATTCCGGACCCAACCACTAGACCGCGGAATAATGCACAGCATAGTGAATCCAGAAAGATTCACGCTGCAAAACTCTTCTTAGCAGGCCCAATACATGAAAGCATGAGCCGACTGTGTGTTACATGCTCTTTCATGGTTAAAGTCTGTTCAAGACGCACCCCTAAGTTCTTTGCCGCTGATTTTGGGGCTGGAGCTGTCCCTAGCTCTGTAGGCCACCAGTCAGGTGTCCACAGTAGTGGGGCCTCTCCAAAGAGCAAAATTTCAGTCTTTTCGGCATTCAGCTGTAGGAAATTGTTTCTCATCCACTGTGAGATGGCCAGCATGCCGGAGGAGAAGGAAGCTTGGGCCGTCTGAGAGGTCTTGTTGAAGGAGAAGGTGAGTTGGGTATCATCTGCATAGGATATCGGGATGAACCCGTAGTTCCTCAGTAGTGAGGCCAAGGGGGCAATGTAGATGTTAAACATGGTTGGGCTTAAACATGAGCCCTGAGGCACTCCCTTGGTCAGTTCTTTCGTACTGGAACGGTATGGACCCAGGTTAACTGTCTGGGTGCGATTAGAGAGGAAACTAGTCATCCACTGCAGTGCCACTCCCCCAATCCCGGCATCCCTCAATCTCCTGAGCAAAGTCTGGTGATCGACCGCATCGAATGCGGCGGAAAGATCTATTAGCACCAGGAGAGTTGGTTGGCCAATATCTAGTGCGAGCCTGATGTTATCAGTAACAGCCACCAGTGCTGTTTCCGTGCTATGTTTTGGCCGGAAGCCCGATTGAGATGGGTCCAGGTAGCCAGCCGATTCGATATGGTCTGATAGATGCTTATTAACATGTTTTTCCAGAACTTTGCTCAGAAAAGGTAGGAGGGAGATGGGGCGGTATAAAGTGGGAAACCTGATCACAGGACTTTAGATTATACCTGGACAAGACTCTGCAAAGAAACCAAGTACTTCAACGGTCTACACTTCGCTGGATGACAGAAGAATCTCCCTTGGAGTAAAGGAGTTACTCCCCTGCAGCAGCAGGCACCTAAGCGCATCTGACCGGCTTGCATCTCCAGAGCTCCTGCGGACTCCCAAGATTTCTGCAACACAGGAGGGGGGTTCCCGAAGGTCCTCGAGGTAGATCTGACCTCTCAGCGATACTGAGACCAGTATCCCTCGTGGGGGCAGTGCAACCAGAACCCCTGTGCACCGCGTCTATTTGCAAGTGCATATGCTTGTTGGCGATCCCTGAGCTTGTGCATTGGACTACGTGTAGTCCTGACTCCGAGCACCATTTGCACCGAAGATATCCGGCCTCCATTCCACGAGTGCTCTGTGGGCTGGTGCTTTGTAAATTCGCTCGAGGTCTCCTCGCGATCCCTGGTCCGTTGGCCTGTGTGTCCTGGCGAGGGTCATCTCGTTTGTTCTTGGGCTTCCTGGTTGCTCCAGACGTGCCCTGACTCTCCATTGCTTGGAGAGTCCCCTGGACCTTGCTGGTCCACACCGTAACCTGTTTCCTCTGCCTGCGTGGGTTGCCGTTGCCAAGGCTTGTTGGTGCTCCAGCCGGACACTGACCCCTCAGTTCTCGACATCCTTCGTGGGACAGCTCACCTCCGGACCCTGGTCGTCCTGGTCCCCGTGGCTGCAGAGACAAACATCCTTTCTCTTCACCTGAAGCACCCATCGGTGGGCATTCCACTACCGAGCCCCTGGTCACCTGAAGTGACCCAGACTCTGTCCCCTCTGCTTTCAAGTTCTTCTCACCTCGGATCCAGGCTTGGATTCCACCGGACACTCTTCGCCTTCCTGGCAGCAGTACTTTCTTGCAGCTCTCCATTGAAAACGATGGAGGTTTCCGACACCACTTGACACCTTTGCACCGGCTCCTCTGGGATAGGTAACACGGGTACCTCGGTACTCACAAGGGTGCTGGCCTTAGAACCTCTTATGTTCCAAAGGGTTTGCTTGAAGTCCTCCTAGAAGTGTCCTTAAACTGTAATTTTCAAACCGCTACTTTCCCATAGAGTTGCACGGAGCACTCGGTCGTGTTTCCTCACTGCACCCGTCCTCCATGGGCGCCCTGTGTCACTGCCTTGGGTGGTTCCTTGGGGTCCCAGCGATTCTACGTGCTCTAGGCACAGTGTCTATTGAAGTCGTGATTGTTATACCATTTTTTTAGTATATGGTTCGGTCTCCCCCTGGAGCCCGTTGTACATTTTGCCACTTACGTATGTTCTATTGATTAAGTATTGTGTGCTTTGTGTTCTAATCTCGTGTAGAGGTTAGTAGAGAGTGTTTTAGTAATAAATACATATTTTTACATAACACTTGTGTGGTTCTCCTTTCATTTAGTCATTCAGGAGGTGATATTCTGGTAAAACAAGCTGCTTTACATTCCTCCAAGATTAAGCCTGAAGGCTGCTCTCCACAGCAACCACTAGGATAGCTTTCTAACGGTTATCTTTGACCTCATACATCATAAGGGTTGTTTGGACTGGTGCAAGGTGCCCACTTTAATTAGTGGACAGCATATACCAGGCCAACTTCTCACATTGGTGTGCAGTGGTTGGGATTCAAGCTTGCTATTGTTTTACCAGATAAATCTCATTGAGTGATTAACTGAAAACCACTGAGCATTAGGCACATATAATACATCAAGATTAGAATACACATATAATACATCAAGATTAGAATAAGTAAGTTTTACTGAACTTGGAGTTGGGTAAGTCAAGGGTCTAGCACACCCTTTCTCCAACTCAAGAGAGTTTAGTCTCCACTAGGTTAGGTAGGTGCCTACACCACATAACACTAGTATGTCTTCTAGAGGAGAAGCCAGCTAGGTATGACCATCTCATTCCAAGAATTGAGAAACATGTGTACATCTAGGAAGCTGAGGACAGGGAGAAGTGCAAGCACCCAACGTCTCATAGAGATGTTGCTCTTAGATGACCTCAGAAAGACCCCAGGGTCTGAAGAAGTAGAAAGAGTGGGTGGGACAGGGAATGAGGAAAGGCCAGGAAGTGAAACCTTCTTTGTTCTGTACTCAAACCCTGGCCAGGAGGATCAAAATTATTCTAACCTGGAAAACACAGAACTTCCTTTAGGTGGGGGGAGAAGGCCCCAGTGGCCCTCTCTTTACTCCACCAGGAAGAGTACAGAGTTTACCTAGGAGATCTAGATCTCCCTCTGTAGAATCTCAGCATTCAGGAACTTCTGTAGGGACTTCCATATCAAATAAGAGGGAATCCTCTTATGATAGACAGTGCCAACTTCTGGAGCTTGGGAAAATCAAGCTAAGGCTCAAGAAGGAGCAGTTGGCCCTAGACAGGGAATCCCTAGAGCTCCAGAGAGCTACAAAGAGATTGGGACTAGAGTCCCATGGTGTCAGCAACAGTGTTCCTAGAAGTAGGGAGTATACTCATGAACATAGGAACCTGAACAAGATAGTACCTCCCTACCAGAGTGGGGATGACATCCACAAATGGATAACTGCACTAGAGAGGGCCTGTAAGGTACAGCGGGTCCCTCATGAGCAGTGGGCAGCTATCTTGTGGCTCTCCTTTGCTGACAAAGGTAGAGATAAGCTCCTCACTGTTAGAGAAGAGGATGCTGACAATTACTCAGTCTTGAAGAGTGCTCTCATTGATGGGTTTGGCTTAACCACTGAACAATACAGGATTAAGTTCAGAGACACCCAGAAGGCACAGACTCAGGACTGGGTAGACTTTGTAGATTGTGCTACTAAGGCTCTGGAAGGTTAGTTACTTGGCAGTAAAGTGAATGATTTTAAAGGATTGTACAATTTAATTATGAGGGAGCAGATCCTTAATAATTGCCAAAATCAGTTGTTGCATCAGTACCTGGTGGACTCTGATCTGACATCTCCCCAAGAATTGGGAAAGAAGGCAGACAAATGGGTCAGAACCAGGGTGAAGCAGAAAGCTCAGAACCAAGGTGGTGACTCTAAGAAGCAAGATGCTAAGACCTCAGATAAGGGTGGGGAGAAGGGTAAAGACCAGAAGTCTTCACAAGGGCCCCAAAAACCTTCATCTGGGGGGGTGGGGTCACAATCAAACAAGGGTAAAGGCAAAAATAAACCTTGGTGTCATATCTGTAAAGAGAAGACCCATTGGACAAAGGATGCCACTTGTCCAAGGGCCAAGGATTCTACACCTACCACCACTGCCCCTAAGGCAACTGTTCCCCCTAGCTCAGTTCCAAGTGGTGGTACACAGAACAAGGGTATAGTAGGGTTAACCTTGGGATCTGAGATGGATTCTGGCCTAGTCAGAATTCCAACTCAGGCTGTGTTAGTCTGTGATGGAGGCATGGATATTGCCTCTTTATTTGCAAGTCCCAGTAACTTGGGCAAGTACAGACAACAGCCTTTAATCAATGGTAAGGAGGCCATGGCATACAGGGACACAGGTGCAAGTGTCACAATGGTGACAAAAGAACTTGTGGGCCCATACCAGATCATACTTGGTGAGATGTACGAAGTGACCAATGCAAGCAATGTCAGGACAGACCATTCCTTGGCAGTTGTGAATTTCACCTAGGGAGGGGTAACTGGCCCTAAGATGTTTCTGGTAAGTTCAGACCTCCCTGTAGAATGCTTATTGGGCAATGATTTGGAAACTTCAGCTTGGGCTGAAGTGGAGCTCAGGACTCATGCAGAAATGTTGGGCATCCCTGCAGATGTGTTTGCTATGACCAGGTCACAGGCAAAAATGTCTAACACTGAACAGGCCCTGGATCCTGGAAGAATGGACCAGGTGCCTTCCAAGAGAAGGAGCAGTAGGGGTAAGGCAGTGCCTTCCCCCCTGCCTCAGAGTGAGGATCACTCTTGAGGGAGCTAATCTTAGTCCTGAAGAAGGAACTGTCTCAGAGGAACTTGAACCTGACCAGGTTGAGTTCTTGGGGACAGGGGGCCCTTCCAGGGCAGATCTGAGTCAGGAGCAGCTGAACTGCCCCTCTCTTGAACCCCTCAGACAGCAAGCTGCTGCTGAGGCTGCTGGGAGTGCAAGTGGGTCCCATAGGATCTACTGGGCTGATGGACTTTTATACTCAGAGGGTAGAGACCCCAAGCCTGGTGCTACCAGGAGGTTGGTTATACCTCTGAAGTTTAGAGGCTTCCTATTAACACTGGCACATGATATCCCATTAGCAGGACACTTAGGCCAAAACAAGACCTGAGACAGAATTGTCCCTCACTTTCATTGGCCTCACATGTCAGAGGACACAAAGGAGTTTTGTCGCTCCTGTATCACTTGCCAAGCCAGTGGTAAGGCAGGTGGTACTACAAAGGCCCCCTGATACCACTACCTGTGGTGGGGTTCCCTTTGAAAGGGTTGGGATTGACATTGTTGGTCCCATGGATCCTCAAACTGCATCTGGGCACAGATTCATACTAGTGGTGGTGGACCATGCCACTAGGTATCCAGAGGCAATTCCCCTTAGGACCACCACAGCTCCTGTGGTGGCAAGGGCCCTCCTGGGAATCTTTTCCAGGGTGGGTTTTCCTAAGGAGGTAGTATCAGACAGAGATGCAAACTTTATGTCTGGTTACTTGACTGCAATGTGGAAGCAGTGTGGTGTGAATTACAAATTCACCACCCCTTATCACCCACAATGCAATGGGTTAGTTGAGAGATTCAACAAAACCCTAAAGGGCATGATAAAAGGTCTCCCTGAAAAGCTTAGGCGTAGATGAGATATCCTTTTGCCCTGCCTTCTCTTTGCCTACAGAGAGGTTCCTCAGAAGGGGGTTGGCTACAGCCCTTTTGAACTTCTGTTTGGACATCCAGTTAGGGGTCCCTTATGTTTAGTGAAGGAGGGATGGGAGTTACCTCTCAAACCACCTAAACAGGACATAGTGGACTATGTACTTGGTCTCCGCTCCAGGATGGCTGAGTATATGAAGAAGGCATCCAAAAACCTTGAGGCTAGCCAGGAATTGCAAAAGGCCTGGCATGACCAAAAGGCTGTTTTGACTGTGTATCAGCCAGGACACAAAGTATGGGTGTTGGAGCCTGTGGCCCCAGCAGCTCTCCAGGACAAGTGGAGTGGGCCCCATACTATTCTTGAGCAGAAGTGAGAGGTTACCAACCTTGTGGACCTTGGTACTCCCAGGAGCCCCCACAGGGTGCTCCATGTTAACAGGCTTGAGCCATATGTGGACAGGGCAGACATGGGCTTGCTCATGGCTACTGATGAGGGACAGGAGGAAGAGAGCGACCCACTCCCTGACCTGCTCTCACAGAACCCTGATGATGGTTCAGTTGATGGTGTAGCCTTGGCAGGCAGCCTCACTGACCAGCAGCAAACTGATTGCAGGAAGGTCCTGAATCAGTACAGACACATGTTTTCACTGACTCCAAGTCAGACTACCTGGTGCACCCATGAGGTGGACACAGGTGACAGTCTGCCTGTTAAAAATAAGATTTACAGGCAACCTGACCATGTCAGGGACTGTATCAGGACTGAAGTCCAGAAAATGTTGGAATTAGGAGTAATTGAGCCCTCAGATAGCCCTTGGGCTAGTCCAGTAGTCTTGGTACCAAAACCTCACACCCAGGGTGGTAAGAGAGAGATGAGGTTCTGTGTTGACTACAGGGGTCTCAATGCAGTCACTAGGACTGATGCTCACCCTATTCCAGGGGCAGATGAGCCGATTGACACTTTGGCCTCAGCCAAATTCTTAAGCACATTTGACCTGACAGCTGGTTACTGGCAAATCAGATTAGCTGAGGAAGCAAAACCAAAAACAGCATTTTCAACCCCTAGTGGGCATTACCAATTTGTGGTGATGCCTTTTGGCTTGAAGAATGCACCTGTCACTTTTCAAAGGTTGGTGAATAAAGTCCTTACAGGTCTGGAAGCCTATAGTGCAGCTTATCTAGATGATATTGCTGTCTTTAGCTCCACCTGGGAGGATCACCTGGTCCACCTGAGAAATGTTTTAGAGGCCCTGCAGAAAGCAGGCCTAACTATCAAGGCCACCAAGTGCCAGATAGGGCAGAGTCAGTTTGTGTACCTGGGCCACCTTGTGGGTGGAGGCCAGGTTCAACCATTGCAGAGCAAAATCCAGACCATCATGGACTGGGTTGCTCCAACCACCCAGACTCCGGTCAGAGCTTTCTTGGGCCTGACTGGGTACTACAGGAGGTTTGTCAAAGGATATGGATCCATAGTGATCCCTTTAAATGACAACTTCCAAAAGAATGCCTAAGAAAGTTCAGTGGAAAGTTAGCTGTCAAAAGGCATTTGATGACCTAAAGCAGGCCATGTGCACTGCTCCCATTCTGCAAAGTCCTGATTATTCCAAACAATTCATTGTTCAAACTGATGCATCTGAATTGGGGGTAGGGGCTGTGTTATCACAATTGAATGAAGAGGGTCAGGATCAGCCAGTAACTTTCATAAGCAGAAGGCTGACCCCCAGAGAGAAACGTTGGTCAGCTATTGAGATGGAAGCCTTTGCTGTGGTTTGGGCCTTGAAGAAGCTGAGGCCATACTTGTTTGGCACTCACTTCATTGTTCAGACAGACCATAAGCCAATCTTATGGCTAAAACAGATGAAGGGTGAAAACCCCAAACTTTTGAGGTGGTCCATTTCCCTACAGGGGATGGACTATACAGTGGAACATAGACCTGGGAGTAACCATGCCAATGCAGATGGACTCTCCAGATATTTCCACTTAGAACATGAAGACTCAACTGGTCAAGGTTAGTTTAATGTCCTTACGTTTGGGGGGGGGGTTGTGTAGGAGAGTAGGATCTGCTTCTTATAGTTACCCCCACTTTTTGCTGATGTCTCACTGTTTTTGGCCTAGTCTGACTGGGATCCTGCTATTCAGGACCCCAGTCTATCTGCTTTCTCCTGTAAATTGCAATACATGTACTTTAGGTACACTCCAGATTGGATACTGGGGTAACCCTTATAAGTCCCTAGTATATGGTACACCATGTACCCAGGGCATAGGTACTCCAGAGGCCTCCCATGGGCTGAAGCATGAATTATGCCACCCCTGAGAGGCCATTCAAATTGACACGACAAGCCTGCTACAGCAGACTGTGTAAGCTGGTGCTTGCACCACTTACTTAAGATATAGGTTCACTATATCTCTCTAAATCACTACACATACAAACCTATCAGTCACCCCTATGGCAGGCCTTATCAATCCTGAAGGCAGGGTGCTGGGTTTTATGTGAGAGGGTGCCCCTGCATGAGTAGGGCCCCTCTGCAGCCTTCGGAGACCATTCTCCGGGGTTGTCTGTGATGCAGCCAACCATATATGTTTAAGTGCATTATAACCTCGCGGTAAATTCTAACTTTAAAACGGCTGCTTAGAAACATGTCGTGTTTGGTGTCAAACACCTTGGAATCATACCTCCACACCAGAAACTGGTGTGGGAGGTATGATTCCACCTTTGTAGAACTACTACTATGGGTCACCGGTCTACCCGGTACCAGCTTTCTCAACCTGGGCAGCACAAAATGGATGCTGCCAGCCACAGACACGAGTCTGCCCTCCTGCTGCTGAGCCAAGCTCGAGCAGAGGAAGGCCTGACAATAGGTTTCCTGTCACAGGGAGGTGTGACCACCTCCCAGACAGGGTTTAGTGTATTGGGGCTGGGTGGGTGCACTCTTAGAGTGCCAGAAAGTCTGCACTGGGGCACATTTGGTGTCCCCGTGCATAGTCCAGGTCAAACCAGTTCTGGGAGCCATTGGCTCCTGCTCTGGCGCGAAACTGGACAAAGGACATGGGTGTAGCCACCCCTCTGTCCTGCCCCTCCCCTAGGAGGGTCCCCAGAGTCAGTCCAACCCCTTCCCTGGGTATAAAGTGGGAAACCTGATCACAGGACTTTAGATTATACCTGGACAAGATTCTGCAAAGAAACTAAGTACTTCGACGTTCTACACTTCGCTGGACGACAGAAGAATCTCCCTTGGAGTAAAGGAGTTACTCCCCTGCAGCAGCAGGCACCTAAGCGCATCTGACCGGCTTGCATCTCCAGAGCTCCTGCGGACTCCGAAGATTTCTGCAACACAGGAGGTGGGTTCCCGAAGGTCCCCAAGGTAGAATCTGAGACCAGTAGCCCTCGTGGGGGCCGTGCAACCCGTACCCCTGTGCACAGCGGCTATTTGCAAGTGCATATGCTTGTTGGCGATCCCTGAGCTTGTGCATTGGACTACGTGTATTCCTGACTCCGAGCACCATTTGCACCGAAGATATCCGGCCTCCACTCCACGAGTGCTCTGTGGGATGGTGCTTTGTAAATTCGCTCGAGGTCTCCTCGCAATCCCTGGTCCGTTGGCCTGTGGGTCCTGGCGAGGGTCATCTCGTTTGTTCTTGGGCTTCCCTGGTTGCTTCAGACGTGCCCTGACTCTCCATTGCTTGGAGAGTCCCCTGCACCTTGCTGGTCCACACCGTAACCTGTTTCCTTCTGCCTGCGTGGGTTGCAGTTGCCAAGGCTTGTTGGTGCTCCAGCCGGACACTGACCCCTCAGCTCTCGACATCCTTCGTGGGACAGCTCACCTCCGGACCCTGGTCGTCGTCGTCTCCTGGTCCCCGTGGCTGCAGAGACAAACATCCTTTCTCTTCACCTGAAGCACCCGACATCGGTGGGCATTCGACTACCGAGCCCCTGGTCACCTGAAGTGACCCAGACTCTGTCCCCTCTGCTTTCAGGTTCTTCTCACCTCGGATCAATGCTTGGATTCCACCGGACACTCTTCGCCTTCCTGGCAGCAGTACTTTCTTGCAGCTCTCCATTGAAAACGACGTAGGTTTCGACACCACTTGACCCCTATGCACCCGGCTCCTCTGGGATAGGTAACACGGGTACCTCGGTACTCACAAGGGTGCTGGCCTTAGAACCTCTTATGTTCCAAAGGGTTTGCTTGAAGTCCTCTTAGAAGTGTCCTTAAACTGTAATTTTCCAACCGCGACTTTCCCATAGAGTTGCACAGAGCACGCGGTCGTGTTTCCTCACTGCACCCGTCCTCCGTGGGCGCCCTGTGTCACTGCCTTGGGGTCCCAGCGATTCTACGTGCTCTAGGCACAGTGTCTATTGAAGTCGTGATTGTTATACCATTTATTTAGTATATGGTTCGGTCTCCCCCTGGAGCCCGTTGTACATTTTGCCACTTACGTATGTTCTATTGATTAAGTATTGTGTGCTTTGTGTTCTAATCTCGTGTAGAGGTTAGTAGAGAGTGTTTTAGTAATAAATACATATTTTTACATAACACTTGTGTGGTTCTCCTTTCATTTAGTCATTCAGGAGGTGATATTCTGGTAAAACAAGCTGCTTTACATTCCTTCAAGATTAAGCCTGAAGGCTGCTCTCCACAGCTACCACTAGGATAGCTTTCTAAAGGTTATCTTTGACCTCATACATCATAAGGGTGGTTTGGACTGGTGCAAGGTGCCCACTTTAATTAGTGGACAGCATATACCAGGCCAACTTCTCACAGTTACCAGGGGGCTACATGCCCCTGGAAAACTGGTTTGGCAACTTGATACCCCTCTCCTGTCCCCAGTGCCAGCCTGACTTCCCGATCAACGGAGCAGCCCCTCTCCCAAGTGTTACACATTTGCCTTTCAAAGGTAGCTTCTCCTTCGAAGTGCGCCTTTTGGGCCAACACCCGTGTTGCTTTCTGCAGGAGGGAGGGGACCCCTATTGTATGCTCCATCACAGCTGCAGTGTTAGATTCCACACTAATAGTGGAGCCCCACCGGAATGTGATTTTACCAATACCGACTCAGCCAACAGTCTTCTGAAAGAACTGGCTGCAGCTGAAATACTGAATACCCAATTTGAAGAATCTTAGAGACTTTTGGCTGGACAGTTGGCGGTAGAACAAAAGTCTCAGCAAATTATTGGGATTACATTCTAAAAATTCACCTATTTTGTCGTAAGTCCTCTATCAAACCATATAGCAGGAGCTCCTGCTTTTGCTATCTGGAATTGGTACAATGTCTGCTGGTTCCCTATTATATGCTGATGATGTGGCCATTCTCAATGTAATGCCTATTGGCTAGCAACGTCATTTGGAAGCCCTGACAAAATATGCAGAAGCCCATTTCTTGAAAATCAACATCTCCAAAAGCAAGATCTTGGTCTTTTGTAAGAAAGGTCTTAGAAGAAAGGTGTTTACAGTGGATGTTGGGGTCTGAAAAACTTGAACTGGTTGATTCCTATTTATATCTTGGAAAGTTCTTTTCGAAGACCGGGCGGGATATGGAGCATATTAAAATCTGTGTAAGCAGGGTTTTTTCCCAGGCTAGTGCACTGCACAGATTCTACAGAATATGCGAGAGACGCCACTTTGGCCATGTTGTGTTAGTGTTCAGGGTCAAAATTGCTCTCTCTCTGTCCAATGCTGCTGAGGTGCTGGATATGAATCACTGGCTCTCCTTCGATAAGGCCGAAGGTCGAATCTTGCGCCAAATCTGTAACAAACTCTCTGGCTGCCCCCCATGCTTTACGTCTTGAATTTGGCAGTCTCCTCATATACCTCATTCCTGGCAGCGGTTTTAAGGTGGGGCAATTTCCTCCTTTGGGAGGGGGAGGGGCAGGGGGGGAAGGGCACACTTAGGGCTGCCCTGAGAGTGGACATTTTTCTTAACCTGAAAGAACAGTCGACATATTTTAGGTCCTTTGAGCGAGCAAATGACTCATTTGGGCTTGGCTGGAATACGGACTCCTCCATGCCAAAGTCTGCATTAAAGCGGTTTATAAAGAAGCCTGTGTCCTCCATTACCTTGGCCAGAGATATTGCTTTAGGCCAGCCCAAGTCGCGCAACAAGTTGGTTTGTGGGAGCTCTTTGGGGAACAAACCACAGCTCTAACTTGGAACCTCCCTCACGGGATTAGAAGGCTGATGCTCTTGTTGAGACTGTATTCGTTGCCCTTAAGAGAAATTACCGTTATTTGGGACAAAATACTGAAAAAAGAGAAAATCTGCAAAATGTGTTGGTTACAAGTTCAAGATTTTAATCACGTGCTATGTGTGTGTCCGGAGTTGCAAAAGGCTATGCGCATTTTCCTACGACCTTCATACCTCAAATTTAACATTCATTCCGCCCACGAGGCCCGCTCATTTATATTTGTCCCCCACCAAATTAAATGGTTTGTAATAGGATCTATCGATTTTTTAAAAACTTTTTTGGCTACCTATTCGGAACTTTAAATGTTACTTTTTATGTTGTAATATTTTGACTTTTCCTCATCCTGGTGTGTATGCGTTGCAATATTTTTACTTTTGCTTTTTAGGAATGTTCTGTTTCACCCCGTTCCTTGTATATTGCACATTGCAGTCTTACACAACTGTTTTATTCTCCTCTGCATTCTGTATAGTATGTATGATGATATATTTTAAGGAGGCAGCTTCTTACAAAGGAAAACTATTTATGGAAGGAAATGCATTTTTTGTCTCATTTGTAGTGTATAATTATGTGGACATCCGTAGGAGTTACATATCAAAATAAACTTCACTTGTGTATTCACAGTGTCTAGAAATGGCAACAGCCTTCTCAGATGCCCGGGGACTGGTAACTCCAGCCTGCATGATTTTCTACCAGAATGCACTTTTGGTTGAAAGAACATTCTGAACATTCCCCTGGCATCATCACAGCTCAGTGGGACAATGAAAACCTCTAAATAGCTCAAACGCAGAAAAAAGAAAAAGGTACTGAACATCGACCTAACACAATTAAATCTCAAACAACAACCATGACATCAAAACTTGAAAACATTTAAAAAGATGGATACTGCCATAAAAGAAAAGACGACATAGGGTAAAAAAGGTCAATTTTGAGGGTCCAAAAAATAAGCTACACTGACACAGCTGGGCCAAGAATTATAGGAGTTTTCAATATACTCCGGACTAAAACAAACATTCCCACCTAATGATGCCCGGTGCAAAAAACCCCAAAATAGAATGCAATACTTGTGAAATGTTGGATATGCTGCTTTAGAGGTTACAAAAGATGCTCAGGTGGTCAACTCTAGAAAAGATAACATCCTGGAGACGTAGATTTGCTGACAGCGTCTGTCTTGAAAGAAAGACTCACCTGCTGGGCTGCGCAGCCATGACAATATCTATGGTGTCCACTCCGATGCCCATGATGTTCACCACAGCCTGTCCCGCTTCTGTGTTGGCCAGGCTGAAGATACACAAAGACTGCAGGCTGGGGGACTTGCTGCAAAAGGAAGCCACCATGGACCAGTCAGTCATACAGCATCAACAAAGAGTGCAGTGCTATATAGCTCACTTAAATTGACTTATATTTACCTCAAACCTAGGAGCATTTCAACAAACCCTGCATGAAACAGGAAAAGGTAAATAATCCAACATCTGCTTGGGTGTATAACACACAGACTAGGAGGCAATATGATGAAGGGCAAGTGATAATAATACATTACATACCTAATGCAAATTAAATAGAGCCAGACAAACTAGCACCTGAGCTTGCTATGATGGCCTTAACCTGATGCAACAAGTATTGGACCTGGAGTAGGCAGGCGAATGGAAAATTCAGGGAGGCTGGTGCGGAAGGGACTGGTCAGGAGCTAAACCACGGCCACCAAGAGCGAAGGTCTAACAGCCAGAGCAGTCTACTCGACCTTCAGCTTCGCATTGAAGGGATACAGGAATAAGTCATAAAATGAACAAGTTACTTTCCTTCGGTAACACTTTTTTCTGGTGGATACAGTATTTACCTTTGGATTCCTCACCTTTTGAATATCCCAATGCACCAGCATTTACAGAAACTTTTCTTTACAGAACTCCCACATCGACGAGGACATTATGCCACAGCTCCGCTCGTGACTCCGCGTGACGTCATCGGAGCCATAAGAAGTCCTCGGAGTGCTGACATCAGTTTCCACCCATTTTTTTCATACCTTTGAGGTGAACAGGTGAAACCAACAGTACCCATGCAAAAGCATCTGGTAATTCTCAAATCAAATTTATATATATATATATATATATATATATATATATATATATATATATATATATATATATATATATATATATATATATATAAATATATATATATACTTCCAAACTTGAAACAGCAAGCCCGGAAAAATATACAACTGTGTACTTGTGACGCACCTCCCCACACAACAATCGCCCAAAAAAAGAGTCCTAAATTGTGAGCTTTTTCGGTGTGCATATCCACCGCTCCTGCTGTTTCCAAGGAGCAGTCTCCAAGACTAATGTCCAAATTCACACAAATGTGGAATGCACC
This sequence comes from Calotriton arnoldi, assembly GCA_963921515.1. Lineage (NCBI taxonomy): Eukaryota > Metazoa > Chordata > Amphibia > Caudata > Salamandridae > Calotriton > Calotriton arnoldi. The sequence continues at coordinate 758,577 of CAWUFW010000971.1, forward strand.
ACCGACACCAGGAAAGATTATGTCCATCCACTGTTAATATTGTATAAACAGTTGCTTTATTCTTCAAGTTCAATAAAAGAAAACAGCCAAACAGCCGACGCGTTTCGTCCAACTGGTGTGGAATCAGGTGCGACTTCGGCACGTTGATGGAGAACCCCAGCGAGTGCAGGAGTTCGTATTTTTTCCTTATTTCCCTTTAATTCTTTGCGATACTGTATCTTTAAATGGTTTGGTCCGTTTTTGTGATCGCATCCCGGTTACGCTACCCGGAGCTCGTTCTCCCTCCAAGCGACCATAATTGATAGCGACGCCCTTTCCAATTACCATTTGGATTTGGCGTATCACACGCCAGTTTAGCCACTGGCGCATGTAGCTATTCGACTATTTAAACGTAGGAGACATAGCCCAGCCTTACCGGGCCGTTCGCGTCTCTGCAGCGGGACGCTTTGCCGCGATGCTGCGACTCCTTTGATTCAGGTAAACATCTCTACCGGCGTTCATTGTTTTACAACATCGGACAGCAGTTTGTTCGTGTTTCCATTCTAGTTAGTTATTCCTATTTTTGTCTTATCTTTAACCCTTTATAGTGACCATCCCCTGGTTGAGCTGCTATAACTATTGACCTTCGGACGGATAAGGCACTTCGTTAAGGTTAGATTTCCACCATCGGCAGGGGACATAGCAGCATTTTACGTATTAACTTTCCATCTTGGACATCACTGGGTCTCTCTGAGTGGGCACATTTTTTGGTCTTCAAACACATTTGTGGCAGTAGTCACATTGGTTAATCCGCACTAGATGCCCTGTATTATTCGCCAAATTTATTTTTCCTCTCTCATTGCATCTTTTAGAGACTATTAGAAAAGAGTATTGCGCGATTCGCAGAGTTCATTTCTTCCAATCCTCAAGCCTGAGTCTACCCATCTAGGTGAGGGTCTTATCCTCTTGAATCTGCACTTGACGTAAGCGCCTGTCGGAACGCCTTTATGTATTTGGCCATTGTATGCAGACTCACTGTTCCCTCTTTATATACTGCAGAAATTCCTATGATGCCCCCTTTTGGAGCTCCCTGACTGAAGATAATTTTGCTCATTCCTGGACCCCTGCCTTGATAGAAAGCATCTTTTACGATATCTCCGATTCGTAACAGAGATATTACAGCTCCATAGCACGTTCCCGGTAAGTCGTCTATGTATCCGACTCGCAGCGTCCACTGCTAGATTTTTGAACTTAGAGGGCTGCTTGACATTTCAATTATGTTTTTACCTCAGGTTGTACTTTTCCCGAATGTGTGCAGCGGCCCTACCTATATAAGAGGAATTTTTACTTTACATTGCTCTTCATTCCTTCCAGCATTGGTATGTACAGATGACCTATTCAATAAACCTTTGGGCGATACCCTCAGGGCCCTTCATTACCCTACTATCCTATTCGCCACTGACACTTTATCAGACCTGTATGCACTTATTCATTTTCGTTCACTTTATTATCCTATTCTAAACCCTTCTTTCATCTTCTTTTATTTTATTATCCTATTCTAATCTTTGCATATGTGCATTTGTTCTCAGTTTTTTAATTATAATTTTTAATTATATTTCACGAAAGTCAGACCCTCTGTGCTACTGACCATTTTCTTTAGAAACCATGAAACAGATTACTTCTGTGTGCATTTACGTAATGTTTACATTTATTGTATTCATTATTATCATATGTTTATGTAATTGATACTTTTTACATGTTGTGCTTGTTTCAGACAGGTCCCATTGCCAATCCTTTTCTTAAACCTTCATATGCGCCCTGAAGAAGGCGATACCCAGAGAAGGGGTGTCTCAACGAAACGCGCGTCGGCGCTTGAATGAGTTCCCTCTATGAACTGTTTTGCTCTACCTATTCTGGACAATTGATGAATACACTTGAAAATTATTCTTTAATGTTGAATTTTCTTCATTTGTGACATTATATTGCAAATTAAGCCTTCAGATGTTCTGAGTAACTAGATGAAGACTTGTGTTGGTTAAACTTGTTTCATATCATTGCTATATGGGAACTTGAATTTTTAGCACGTTTCTAGATATATTTGCTATGCTTTTATATGTGGTATGAGTGAGGATGTTTAAGTATGATTTTGTATGCATGTTGAGTGGCGGATGAGAAATGGGATCTGTTTTTTCTATAATTTCGAGGATATGATATTTATCTGCGATACATCAATTTATTCAAGATGAAAAAATAAAATAAAGTAATGTTTAAATTAACTTGTCAGTTGTGAAGAACATGGTCATTTGGGTCTAGCCAGAGTGGTTAATTAACAGTTGACGCACAGCATATCTTAAGCACATAGGTAGAGCATTTTGTTTGTTTATTGTGTCTGCAAAACCATACAGATAGTCTTAAAGTTAGCTCTTTTTTTTTTTTTTTACTGGAAGCCAATGAAGGGACCGAATCACTTCTCTCTCCGAAAGATGCCTCACGATGTGCAAGATAAGTCAGGCAGCTGCGTTCTGAGCAACTTGCAGTTTGTTAACACAGGAAGCATTAATGCACAAGTTACTAACTTGTGTAACGATATATCTGTAAGAGACAGTAGTTAGTGACAGATTCCTTACCTTAGAATATCCCCAGGCGTCAGGCTGGATCCGGAAAGTTTTTTGCGTAGCAGTACCCTTGCGCGTCGGTAGGCGGCGTCGTGCGGCTCCGCGTCCGTCGTCGGGCGTCGTGATCGCCGGGATGACGTCGCGGGCAGTACTTAGGCGCCGCCCCTGCGGCGCTGACGTCAGTTCTGTACACGACTTTCCGCGCCAGGAACGCAGAGCCATGCAAGAAGCTGACATAGGTGTCTGAAAAATACTAGGGCCCTGAAAGGGATGTCCTTAACCCTAGAAATCAGTTCGCAGAACGGGGAGGATGGGTGGGCGGTAGGAATCTGTCACTAACTACTGTCTCTTACAGATATATCGTTACACAAGCTAGTAACTTGTGCATCTGAAAGAGACACGTTAGTGATAGATTCCTTACCTTAGAATAGATACCCCAGCAATACCAACCCCGGTGGTGGGTCTGCGAACAAAGATCAGACAAGGAAGTCCTGGAGGACAGAACGGCCAAAGAAGCCGTCCCTCCGGACCTGACTGTCAAGGCAGTAATGCTTTGTAAACGTGTGCAGCGAGGCCCACGTAGCTGCCTGACAGATAACCGGCAGCGGAACACCGCGGCCCAAGGCCGTGGTAGCAGCCGTTGCCCTGGTGGAATGGGCACGCAGCCCAACAGGAGGCTCCTTCTTAGCCAAAGAATAGCAGGTCTTGATGCACAAGGTAACCCAGCGGGAGATGGTCCTCTTGTGCACCGCCCGACCTTTTTGGCGCCCACGTAGCCAACAAAGAGCTGGTCATCCACCCGGAAGTGTTTTGTGCGGTCAATATAGAAGGAGAGCGCACGTTTTGGGTCCAGACGGTGGAGCCTCTCTTCCTCTCTGGAAGGATGCGGAGGCGGAAAGAAGGTGGGCAAAGTGATGGTCTGCCCAATGTGGAAAGCAGTAACCACCTTTGGCAAGAAGGACGGACGCGTCCGAAGAACAACCTTGCCTGGATGAACAGACAGAAAGGGAGGTTTGCAAGATAGAGCCTGGAGCTCACTCACCCGCCGAGCGGAGGTGATGGCCACCAGAAAGGCTGTCTTCAGAGTGAGAAGACGAAGAGGACAGTTATGTAGAGGCTCAAAGGGAGCGCACATTAAAAAGGTAAGAACCAAGTTCAAGTCCCACTGAGGCATCACAAACGGAACAGGAGGGAAGAGGTGAGTAATGCCTTTTAAGAACCTGTTAACAACAGGGGACTTGAAAAGGGAGGGCTGATCAGGGAGCCTGAGGAAGGCCGAGATAGCACAAAGATAACCCTTGATGGTACCCAGGGCAGAACCCTGTTGGGCCAGAGAGAGAAGGAACAGAAGGACCTCAGAAAGAGGGGCAGAAAGGGGATTCACAGCCTTTGCTGTGCACCATGCCACAAATTTGTTCCACCTGCAGGCGTATACCACCTTAGTGGAGGGACGCCTGGCTGCCAGAATCACATCACAAACTTCGGGAGGCAAGTCGAAAGGAATCAACTGCCGCCGCTCAATCTCCACGCAAGCAGGTGTAGACTGGACAGGTTCGGGTGGAGGACCGTTCCCTGCTGCTGCGACAGAAGATCCTCCCGAAGAGGCAGACGGATCGGGGATCTACGCTCATATTGAGTAGCTCGGGATACCAAACTCTTCGAGCCCAGTCCGGAGCCACAACAATGACTTGGGCCCGGTCGTGCCGAATCTTCTTCAACACTCTGGGTAGAAGTGGTATAGGCGGAAAGGCGTACAATAGACCGCAACTCCACTCGTGACGAAAAGCGTCGCCGAGCGAGTGCCGCTTGGAAATTCCAACGCGCAGAACTGATGACATTGCGCGTTCTCTTCGGTGGCGAATAGATCTAACCAAGGCTCTCCCCACTGTAGAAAGAGTCCTTGCGCCACTTCCGAGTGAAGACGCCATTCGTGATCCATCATGCACCTGCGGCTGAGTTCGTCCGCCCTGGCGTTCAGGGAACCTGCCAGGTGTTGAACCACCAGGAACATGCCCTGATGTTCCAGCCATGTCCAGAGGCGCAGAGCCTCCTGACAAAGGGTCCACGACCCCACCCCGCCTTGTTTGTTGCAGTACCACATGGCGGTGGTGTTGTCTGTGAACACCTGCACTACCTTCCCTTTGACAGAGGGAAGGAATGCCTTGAGTGCAAGTCGGATCGCCCGGAGCTCCAGAAGGTTGATATGGAGCCGGGACTCCGCCCGGAGACCAGAGGCCTCTGATCTCCGCCTCTCCCATGTGACCGCCCCATCCCAGAAGGGACGCGTCCGTCACAACTGTGTGCTCTGGCTGGGGAAGGGAGAGGGATCTGCCCATGACCCATTGCCGGTTCGAGAGCCGGTTCGAGAGCCACCACTGCAGTCCCCTCCGAGATCTGGACGTGATCGGACAGGTCGCCCTGGTGCAGCGCCCACTGGAACTTCAGGTCCCACTGCAGAGCCCGCACATGCCATCTGGCATGAGTGACCAGCAGGATGCAGGAGGCCATGAGGCCCAGCAGCCTCAGGGTCATCCGTACCGAAACCCAGGATAAAGGCTGAAAGATCGGAATCATAGCCTGAATATCCCGGACTCGCCGTTCGGGAGGATAGGCCCGAAACTGCGTCGTGTCCAGAACTGCTCCGATGAAAAGGAGCTGTGGAGAAGGAATCAGATGCGACTTTGGCACATTGATGGAGAACCCCAGCGAGTGCAGGAGTTCGGCCGTAGTCTGGAGGTGGGAGACGACTGCCTGGGACGAGCCCGCCTTCAGCAGCCAGTCGTCGAGGTAGGGGAAGACTGAAACCCCTGCCCGGCGCAGATGAGCTGCGACCACCGCCATCACTTTCGTGAACACCCGAGGGGCACTGGTAAGGCCAAGGGGAGCACAGTGAACTGAAAATGCTCGAGGCCTACCGTGAACCGAAGGTAACGCCGGTGGGCCGGCAGGACGGGGATGTGGAAATAGGCGTCCTGCAAGTCCAACGCTACCAACCAGTCTCCGGGGTCGAGGGCAGTCAAGACCTGAGATAGGGTGAGCATCTTGAACTTCTCCTTCCGGAGGAAGCGATTGACGTTCCGGAGGTCCAAGATAGGACGCATGTCCTCCTTGTCCTTTTGGGCACCAGAAAGTAGTGGGAGTAGCAACCACGCCCTACTTCTGGGGTCGGAACATGCTCGATGGCCCTCTTGGCCAAGAGGGCCGTGACTTCCTTCCGTAGAAGCACCAAGTGATCCCCTGACATGCGGTGGAATTGAGGTGGCATGGCTGGGGGTGGTCTCGAAGGGGAGGGAGTAGCCCTTCGGACAATGTCCAAGACCCACTTGTCCGAGGTGATGGGACGCCAGTGGTGAAGGTGATGGCGGACCCTGCCCCCGACTGGCGTGCTGTGCACCTGAAAGGAGGGACTAGGAGGGCTTGGAGGCCGCGGACGGGTTGGAGGTGGTGGCCTGACCCGCACGCTGGTTGCCCGAACCGCCACGGCGGTATCCACGCCCTCGGCCACGCCGAAGGCGCTTGATGCGCGGGCCGTTGGCCGGGCTGTGGACGTGACTGGGCGCCCCTTCCGTGGCCACGAAAGGGGCGAAAAGCAGACGTTTGCGGAGGGCGCACAACAGCAAGGCCCAGGGACTTAGCAGTAGCCCGTGAGTCCTTGAAACGCTCCAGCGCATGGTCTGCCTTCGAACCAAAAAGACCGACTCCATCAAAGGGCATGTCCATGAGAGTATTCTGGACATCCCCTGAAAAACCAGTGGTTCTCAGCCAGGCGTGGCGACGCAGCGCCACCGTCGTTGCAAGCGATCTGCCCAGCGAGTCGGCGGTATCAAGGCCACAGCGGATGGTATATTTAGCCGCATCACGCCCTTCCGCAATAGCGCGGGTAAGCAGTGTCTGGACCTCCTCAGAACACTGCGGCAAAACATCAGCCACCGAATCCCACAGGGAGTGGGTGTATCGGCCCAAGAGGCAAGCGGTATTAACAGACCGCAAGCCAGCACTGGAGGAAGAGAAAGCCTTCTTCCCAAAGTGATCCAGGCGCTTGGATTCCCTATCCGGAGGGGCGGTAGGGAAGGCTGTTTGGGAGGCAGAGGCTTGGACAACCAAGCTCTCAGGGGTGGGGTGTTGGGAGAGAAACAGGGGTCGCCCGGAGCCGGGCGATGGCGTCGGGCCACGTTCCTATCCACAGGAGCCCCTGTGGTGGGTTTGGACCAGGCACCCAAAAGAACGTCAGTGAGTGCATCGTTGAACGGCAGCACAGGCTCCGAAGAGGAGGCCGCCGGCTGAAGCACTTCAGTCAGGAGGTTAGTCCTGACGGCCACTGTAGGCAACTGGAGATGTAAGGCTCCAGCAGCTCTACGCAACACCGTTGCAAAATTAGCCCCCTCCTCCGTTGCCACGGGAGGAGACAGCATGCCAGAGTCGGGGGAGGTATCCAGCCCACTGGCATCCCCAAGTTCCTCAACCCAGTCCGGGTCAAACTCGCACTGTTGTGTGAGAGGGTCGTCAGACCCCTCCCAGCTCTCCTGGTCCTCCTCAGGTTGAAAAGATGGAGGAGGAGGGACATAAGGGACCCAAGGTCTCATCGGCGCCGGAACCGGCGTCGGGCGACGCCGGTCCGGCTCCATGTCCGGACCCGGGAGAACCGGGGAACGACGCCGCCCGGAGCCCCGGACGGCGTCGGAAACGGCACCGGGGACATCGGCGTCGGCGGAGGCGTGGTTAGGTCAACCGGCGTCGATGGGGGTTGCGGCACCACCGGAACCGGGGTCGAGGCCGGAGCCGAGGCCGGGACGAAGGCTGGTGGGACAGGCGACGCCGGGACCGGAGTCGACGAGCGACGCCGGAGCAACCCCATCAAGGCCCGCGGGGCCCGAAGGCGCACCGGAGGGACCTTGAGGCCCGAAGAGGCGGGCCATGGCCGACAGGAATTTCTGTAGTTCGGCCGGAGTCGCCCCGAACCCGGGTAGGACGGGTAATGCGGGGGCAACTCGACAGGCACGTCCGGGGCCGCGGGGACGGTGCCGACAGGGACCTCAGCCGAGTCGCGCGACCGGCGAGGCGAAGTCTTAGAGCGATGACGCCGCTTAGACTTCTTGTGCTTCGACTTACCGGAGGAGCGCGAAGACTTGGATTCCGACGAACAGCGGGGACTCCGCGTCCGGCCCCTCGACCTCTCCCGGGACCGGGGCTTGGTGCGGCGCGGAGCCGACTGCCGGACTTCAAGGAGCTTTCGAGACCGCTCTCGCAAAGCCTTCGGATGAAGTTTCCGGCAGTCAGGGCACGACTTCGTGTCGTGGTCTCGGCCGAGACAGAAGAGACACTCGAGGTGGGGGTCCGTGATGGACATCATACGACCACATTCCTCGCAGGGCTTAAAGCCGGGCATCCCTACGACACCTTAGGAGTCGTGAAGACTCGTTGAAGAAAACAGTGAAAAATTTCACAAAAAGATAGTCAAAAAGTGACTAGGGCACTGCTCTTCCCGGATCTGCGCTTACTGGCGCGGAAAAGAAGAACTGACGTCAGCGCGCAGGGGCGGCGCTTAAGTACTGCCCGCGACGTCATCCCGGCGATCACGACGCCGACAACGGACGCGGAGCCGCACGACGCCGCCTACCGACGCGCAAGGGTACTGCTACGCAAAAAACCTTCCGGATCCAGCCTGACGCCTGGGGATATTCTAAGGTAAGGAATCTGTCACTAACGTGTCTCTTTCAGATACGGCAAGATTACCTCCTCTTGCCCGTTAATTGGACTCCAATCATTACGGATACACCACAAGTAAAACCTTTTCCACTTTAGAGAGTATGAGGATCTTGTGGAAGGCCTCCTCGACTCCCTTAAAATGTCCATGCAGTCCTGAGGGAGGTTCAAATGTCCGTACTGCAGGACTTCAGGAGCCATGCTGTCAAGCTGAGCGAGGGAAGGCTGGGGTGCAGAATTTTCCCTCCCATCTTGGTGAGAAGGTCCGGCCTGCACGGAAGTCTCCGATGAGGGCGAACCGAGAGTTGCAAAAGGTCCGGATACCACCATTGGCGAGGCCAGTCCGGTGCTATGAGTATCATCCTCATTCTGGATCGCAGAAGTTTGGCCACCACCTTCGGAATAGAGGAGGGGTGGAAAGGCGTATGCAAACGTCCCTGACCAATCTATCAAAAGAGCATTCCCTCTCGTTCCTGGTCGGTAAAACCTGGATGCGAAGGCGTGGCATTTTCTGTTTTGATCGCCTGCAAAAAGGTCGATGGAAGGATGACCCCATTGATGAAAGATTTCTGCCACCACTTCGTCGTTGAGAACCCAGTCTTCTTGCTCTTGGAAGTGACGACTGAGGGCGCCTGCTCGCACGTTCTGCTCTCCCGGCAGATGGATTGCCGTGATCGATAGGTTCCTGGCTAGCAGCCAGTGCCAGATTGCCTGGGATTCGAGAGACAGAGGGCGAGAGCGAGTTCCACCTTGTTTGTTCAAGTAATACATGGTGGTTGTATTGTCCGCTTGCACTAGGATCGATCCGAGCTGAATTGACGGTTGAAAAGCTTTGAGGGCTAAATGAACCGCCCGCAGTTCCAGCATATTGATGTGATATGTCTGTTCTCTGCTGGTCCATCTGCCCTGAGTTTGCAGATGACCCAGAAGCGCTCCCCAGCCCTGAAGTGAAGCATCCGTGATCAGAGATTGTTCTGGCAGAGGTTGATGAAAAGGGACTCCCACCAGTAGGTTCTGTGGTTGCAGCCACCAGAGAATGGACTTCTTTGCTGCAGGAGAGAGGACAATCCGGTCGTTCCACTGACCCGAGGATTGATTCCATTTGTCCTCGAGATCTTGCTGTAACGGTCTCATCCTCAATCTGGCGTTGGGTATGAGAAAAATGCACGAGGCCATCGAACCCAGTAGAGAAGCCACCTGTCTTACTGATGGCTGATGAGCCTGAAGGATGATGTTGCCTTTGTCTTTCATTGATGACTATCTCTCCTCCGAAGGAAACACTTTTCCGAGGTCGGAGTGGAGGTTGGCGCCCAGATAGTGGAGTGATTGAGTTGGGTGAAGGATCGACTTGTCCAGGTTGACATGCAGGCCTAAGCGCTGAAGGAGATCTAGGCAGGTGCGAAGGTGTTCCTGCACCATTTGAGGAGAGGATCCCTTCAGCAGCCAGTCGTCCAGGTATGGATATACGAACAGGCCTTGGCGATGTAATGCTGCCGCTACCACTGCCATGCATTTGGTGAATACCCTTGGAGCTGATTTTAGGCCGAAGTGTAAGACTTTGAACTGGTAATGTCTTGTTCCCACCGTGAATCGCAAGAACTTGCGATGTCGTGCTGTGATTGGGATGTGAAAATGCGCATCTTGTAGATCCACCGAACACATCCAATCGCCTTTCCTTAGATGTGGAAATATTTGGTGGAGCGCCAACATCCGAAACTTTTCCTTTTTGATGGACCTGTTCAGAGAACGTAGATCCAGAATTGGTCTGAACTTGTTCGGTTGATCTTTTTCTGAACAAGGAAGTATCGTGAGTACACTCCCTTTCCTCTCTGCGCTTGAGGGACCTCTTCTATTGCTTGTTTTTTGAGAAGGGGCGACACTTCCTGACGCAGGAGGTCTATATGTAGATGACGAGATTTCACAGGAGGAATGTCTCTTGGGGACGTCCAAAACGTAGTGTGTACCCATTTTTTGTATATTTAGCACCCACTGATCTTTGGTTATGTTGCGCCACTCTTGAATGTAACTTGAGATACTTCCTCCCACTGGAGTGTGCAACGGTGCTAGAGGAAGCAGAAACTCATTGCTTCCCTGGAGTTTTTGATGCAGAGGAGGACTGCTGTTGATGTCCTCCTCTTCCTCTCGAGGAGCGGCGCCCTTGATACTGGGTTTTGCCCTGTTTGTTTTGTGACCATTGAGGGGTTTGAACCCTCTGCTGGTAGCTTTTCCGATTGTAGGGCCGATATCTCTTCCTAAATTCCTTTTTCTTTTCTAGGCCCACCGCCTTTAAGGTGTCCAACTCGGCCTTCATCCTCGCCATTTCTTCGTCTGTGTGAGCACCAAACAGTGAAGTGCCAGAAAAAGGGAGATTCAGGATGCGTTGTTGTGCTTCTGGTTTTAACGCTGTGAGGCGCAGCCAGGAAGATCGTCGTGCACAGATGCCATGTGCATACGAGTGAGCCGCCAAGGACGCACCATCTGCTGCAGTGCTGATTACCTGGTTAGCCACCAGAGCACCTTCGTGAAGGATTTCAGAAAAGTCCTGCTGATCCTCCTTTGGGAGCTTGTCCTTGAAGCGCTCCAGTGAGTCCCATAGTGATCTGTCATAACGACCCAGCAGAGCCGCAGCGTTGGACACTTGCAGAGAAGACGCTGCAGAACCACAAGCCTTCCGTCCCCAAGAGTCTTGTGCTCTACTCTCTTTATCCGGAGGAGCGGAGGAGGAAGATGCAACCGCATGCGTCTTTTTCGCTGCTGCAATTATAACAGAGTCCGGAGGTGGATCTGATCTAAGGAAAAGAGGATCCGATGCAGCTGGCTTATATTTTTTAAGAATCCGAGCTGGAGCTGCTTTAGCCGATGCTGGTGTAAGGAAGAGATCCATTACCGGCTCGATGATGCCAGGGACCAAAGGAAGCAATGGTCTAGTCGCAGACCTTTGGTGGAGAGTCTAAAAAATGATGGACTTGGTTGTCTGAGGAGCTGACATGGTGATGCCCAGCTTCTGAGCCCCTCTGGTGAGATCATGAAAAGTGTTCACATCATCAATAGGCGACACTCTGGAGGGAGGACTATCCGTCAGGGTAGGTGAGTAATCCCTTTTGGATGAATGTGTCGAAGAGGAAGACCAAGATGGTGTACACCGCCTCTTGCGATGTCCCTGAGACGACCTGCGTTCAGGGGATCTGCCTCGGTGTTCCCTGGCCCGAGTGGTGGGTGATTTGTCCACTTCCTGCACAAGACGCTGTAATGGTGATCTGTGCTGCGGACTGGAGTAGCTCGTAGGTCGTTGAGCGTGACCTGTGGACCCCGTCTGCCAATGATGGAGTGGTTGAAGCCATCTGGGAGAGAGATGAATGGAAGGAGATCGCTGTCTCCTTGGAGAACCTCCTGGCGGTGCTTTTGTAGGCTCCTGCGAGTGAACAGAAGCACTGCGTGATGACGCAACCGTCTGGGGTGAGTTCCGGATGGAGTGAGAGGACTCTCTGCAGCTTCTGGAGCGTGATCGGCGTCTGGATGAGCGATGTGACGTCGATGGGGTGTGTCTCGACGTCGACCTGCTCTGTGTCACCATCACTGGTGAATTTCTCTTCGACGTCGACCTCTCAGTGTGCCTGGAGCCCATAGACCTCGCCTTCGACGTTGAGCGTGGAGAACTCAACGATGAGCGGGTAGACGGAGAAAACCTTCTCGACGTCGATCTTTCTCTCGACGCTGATCTTCTCGCCGTCGACGGAGACCGCCGTCTCGACGTCGATCTTTCTCTCGGCGCTGACCTCCTCGCCGTCGACGGAGACCGCCGTCTCGACGTCGAACGACGTCTGGTATATTTTACCGTTGATCTTGACGTCGAATACCTCGCCGGAGAGGATCTTGCCTTCGACGTCGAACGCCGCCTGGGCGACGGCGGAGGCGATGAGTGTCTATCCTCAGGTGACGAGGTGTGTCTCGACGTCGACTGTCGTCTGGGTGACGTCGACTGAGATGCTTGCTTCGACGCTGAACGCTGGAGACCCTGCGACGGCGGAACCTGTCTCGACGTCGAATGCCGCATCGACGGCGACGAAGGAGATCTGTGTCTCGACGCTGGGCGAGCCCGCACCAACGGAGAGCGACTCCTCGACGCCGATCGTCGCCCGGTTGACGACGGCGGAGGATTCGACGTACCTGCGTTCTTCGACAACGACCGGTGTTCTCTCGACGGCGAGCCCGCCGTCGATGGTCTTCTCGTCAACGTTTTTGTTGCCGATGAAGGGATTTGAGGCGCCGAGCCCGACGCCGATGGAGAGCATACTGGAATCTTACTTGTAGATAAGCTCTCTTTCCTCTTCTTCAACGGAGGCTTGTCTTTAGAAGGTGATTTTCTCTTCTCAACCAATCCATGGAGACGAATCCTTTCTCTGTCCTTTAAAGTTCTGTTGGACAGCAGCTTGCAATGCTGGCAGGATTTAGGATTATGCTCAGAAGGAAGGCATAGAATACAGACAGGATGGAAGTCTGATTTGGCCTTCTTCTTGCCACAGGAAGGGCAAGAGTCAAAAAGAGAGGGCATTCTGTTGTAAAACAATGCTCAACTCTCTAAAAAAAAAAAAAACAGTAGAGAAATACTTTAACACCAAAAAGATGTCGAAGTAAGAGGTTTTATCAAAATTGAAGAATTTTCTGACAGAAAATCAGAAAAAGAGGTAGAGCTGAAGTAACCAGGGTCCTGACAGAAGGAGCCGGAAAGAACAACTGACCTAACTGTCACCCCTGAGGCATGATGGGAAGCTAGGGGTCATGGCTGCCTTAAAGGCACGGTGCCAGTTTATCTGAGTGTTTATGTGGGTTAGCTTTTCAGCTTTCTACACTAATGTTTCCACAATGCAGCCTATGTGCTGGCAATGTTTTCTTCATTATTCCTTGCAGGATTGTGTTGTCTGCTATGTATTAAAGCAGTTTTCAAAAGTTTCTTTCTCCCTGCTTTATTGGAATATGTTTATGTGCAAGAGAATTCCTTGCAACATTGCTCAGCATGTTTATGGGAGGCTACATTGTGTGTTTTTTATATATATATGGATATATATATAGAGCTACATATATGGTTTTTCACATATATGTAATGTGTTTCGGGGTCCCGCGCATGGGCGGGAATATTCATGTGCTTATGACTTTGATGAGGCTACCCCTGGAAGAGAACTAGGATTACAGGTAAGTAACTTATCCTTCTTGAAAGGCATAACTCATCCTTTTCCTCCTATTCCCTTCGTTATGCCTCAGTGGGACTTGAACCTGGTTTTAACTTATTTAATGTGTGCTCCCTTTGTGCCGCTTCATAACTGTCCTTTATGGCTCTTAACTCTCAAAACTGCGTTCCTGGTGGCCATCACTTCTGCCAGGCGAGTGAGTGAGCTCCAGGCACTTTCTTCTAAGCCTCCTTTTCTCTCTGTACATCCGGACAAAGTTTCTCCCTGCTTTATTGGAATATGTTTATGTGCAAGAGAATTCCTTGCAACATTGCTCAGCATGTTTATGGGAGGCTACATTGTGTGTTTTTTATATATATATGGATATAGAGCTACATATATGGTTTTTCACATATATGTAATGTGTTTCCGGGGTCCCGCGCATGGGCGGGAATATTCATGTGCTTATGACTTTGATGAGGATACCCTGGAAGAGAAGTGGCTTACGACTGGGGACTTGAAAAGGGAAGGCTGATCTGGAAGCCAAAGGAAGGTAGAGATGGCCGAAAGATAGCCCTTGACAGTGCCCAGAGCAGAGCCCTGCTGGGCTAGAGAAAGAAGAAACAAGAGGACCTCAGAAAGAGGGGCAGAAAGGGGATCCACAGCCTTTGCTGTGCACCATGCCCCAAACTTGTTCCACCGGCAGGCGTATATCGTCTTAGTGGAGGGACGCCTGGCTGCCAAGATTACATCACATACTTCAGGAGGCAGGTCGAAAGACGTCAACTGCTGCCGTTGAATCTCCACGCAAGAAGGTGGAGGCTGGACAGGTTCGGGTGGAGGACCGTCCCCTGCTGCTGCGACAGAAGATCCTCCCGAAGAGGCAGTCTGATCGGAGGATCGATGGCCATGTTGAGCAGCTCGGGATACCAGACTCTTCGTGCCCAATCCGGAGCCACAAGAATGACTTGGGCCCGGTCGTGCCTGATCTTCAGCACTCTGGGCAGAAGTGGTATAGGAGGAAAGGCGTTTAACAGACCGCAACTCCACTCACGACGAAAAGCGTCACCTAGCGAGCGCCGCCTTGGAAATTCCAATGCGCAGAATTGCTGATATTGCGCGTTCTCTTCGGTGGCGAATAGATTTAACCAAGCCTCTCCCCACTGTTGAAAGAGACCTTGCACCACTTCAGAGTGGAGACGCCATTCGTGATCCATCATGCATCTGCGACCGAGTCCGTCCGCCCTGGCGTTCAGGGAACCTGCCAGGTGTTGAACCACCAGGGATATGCCCTGATGTTCCAGCCATGTCCAGAGGCGGAGGGCCTCTTGACATAGGGTCCACGACCCCACCCCGCCCTGTTTGTTGCAGTACCACATGGCGGTGGTGTTGTCCGTGAACACCTGCACTACTCTTCCCCGGACAGAGGGAAGGAATGCCTTCAGTGCAAGACGAATCGCCCGGAGCTCCAGAAGGTTGGTGTGGAGCCCGGACTCCGCCGGAGACCAGAGGCCTCTGATCTCCGCCTCTCCCATGTGGCCGCCCCATCCCAGAGGGGATGCGTCCGTCACCACAGTGTGGTCTGGTTGGGGAAGGGAGAGGGATCTGCCATTGATGCAATCCTGGTTCATGAGCCACCACTGCAGTTGTCGTGCAGTGCCCTCCGAGATGTGGACGCAATCGGACAGATTCCCCTGATACTGCGCCCACTGGAACTTCAGGTCCCACTGCAGAGCCCGCATATGCTACCTGGCATGATCGACCAGCAGGATGCAGGGGGCCATGAGACCCAGCAGCCTCAGAGTCATTCTGACCGAAACCCGGGATAGAGGCTGAAAGATTGGAATCATAGCCTGAATATCCCGGACTCGCTGTTCGGGAGGATAGACCCAAAACCGGGTTGTGTCCAGAACCGCTCCGATGAAGAGGAGCTTCTGAGAGGGAATCAGGTGACACTTCGGCACATTGATGGAGAACCCCAGCTAATGCAGGAGGTCGGCCGTAGTCTGGAGGTGGGAGACAACAGGCTGGGGCGAGCCCGCCTTCAACAGTCAGTCGTCGAGATAGGGAAAGACTGAAACCCCCGATCTGCGCAGATGAGCTGCGACCACCGCCATCACTTTCGTGAACACCCGAGGGGCGCTGGTAAGGCCAAAGGGGAGCACGGTAAATTGAAAATGCTCGTGGCCTACCGTGAACCGTAGGTAACACCGGTGGGCCGGCAGGACGGGGATGTGGAAATATGCGTCCTGCAAGTCCAACGCTACCATCCAGTCTTCCGGTAGGCCAGTAGTGGGAGTAGCAACCACGACCTACTTCTGGGACAGGAACGCGCTCGATGGCTCCCTTGGCCAAGAGTGCCAAAACTTCCTGTTGGAGAAGGCCCAGGTGATCCCCTGACATGCGGCGGTATTGAGGTGGCATGGCTGGAGGGGTAGTCTCGAAGGGGAGGGAGTAGCCCCTTCGGACTATTTGCAAAACCCACCTGTCCGACGTGATGGTGCGCCAGTGGGGAAGGTGATGGCGAATCCTGCCGCCCACTGGCGTTTGATGGGCCTGAAAGGTCGGACTAGGAGGGTTTGGAGCGCTACCGACGTTGAAATGGTCCTGCCCAGAGAGTCGGCGGTGTCCAGCCCACAATGTATGGCAAACTTCGCTGCATCCCTCCTGGCGGCAACAGCCTGGGAGAGCACTGCCCGGGCCTCCTCCGGACACTGAGGCAGCACCTGTGCCACCGTATCCCACACCGAGTGGGAATAACGGCACAAGAGACATGCGGTGTTTACCGACCGCAGTCCTAAGCTGGCGGAAGAGAAAATTTTCTTTCCAAGGTGGTCCAGCTTCTTGCATTCCCTTTCCGGTGGAGCGGTAGGGAATGCGCTTTTGGAAGTGGAGGCTTGGACTACCAAGCTCTACGGGGTGGGGTGTTGGGAGAGGAAAGTGGGGTCGCCCGGGGCCGGGAGGTGGCGTCGGGCAATCATCCTGTCCACGGGAGCCCCCGTGTTGGGCCTGGACCACGTGCCCAAAAGGACGTCGGTGAGGGCCTCATTGAACGGCAGCAAGGGCTCCGAAGAGCTCGCAGCTGGCTGAAGCACCTCTGTCAGGAGGTTAGTCCTGACCGCCACCGTAGGAAGCTCGAGGTTGAGAGCCTCGGCCGCCCTACGCAACACCACTGCGTATGACGCTCCCTCCTCCATAGCCACCGTAGGAGGAGACAACATGCCAAGGTCAGGGGAGGTGTCCAAACCACTGGCATCCCCCAGTTCCTCTCTCCAGTCATGTTCACTGTCCAGCTGGTCAGTCAGAGGGTCACCTGACCCCTCCCAGTCCTCCTCCTCATGTGCCATTCTGGTTGAAAAGGGACCCCAGGAGTGAACAGGGGCACAACAACCGCTCTCGGCGCCGGATCCGGCTCCACGTCGGGATGGAGGCCGGGGTCAACGCCGGCCGGCGGACCGACCAGTGTCGAACGCTGTGGTGGTGCTGGAGGAAGCGGCGCCGGTGGAGTTGTAATCTTCTCAACCGGCGCCGATCCGAATCCAGGCCTGGATCCAAGGGGGGCCTGCGGCACCGGGGCCGATGGCGGAGAAGGCCTAGGCCCCCCAACCGAGTGCGCGGGGCCCGAAGGCGCGCCGTCGGGTTCGGTCTGCCCAAAGATGGCATGCATCACCTCGTAGAACGTACGAAGCTGGGCGGGAGTCGCTCCGGGTCCCAGAAAGGGAGGGAAACGCGGAGTCGACTCGTCGGGCTCCGCGCGCGGAGTTACGGGAGCGGCACCACCCGCGTCCCTCGTCGGGTCGGCCGACCGACGAGGAGAAGTCGAAGGGCGACGGTGCTTATTTGACTTCTTCTTATGCTTTGACTTACCCGAGTGCGAAGACTTCGAAGACTTGGACAAATGGTGGTGGCTCCGCGACCGGTCCCCGACCTCCCTCGCGACCGGGACCACGAACAGCGCGGAGCCGACTGCCGGTGCTCAAGCAGCTTTCGGGACACCTCCCGCAAAGCCTTCAGCGCCATCAACCGGCAGTCGGAGCACGACTTGGGGTCGTGGTCGCGCTCCAGGCAAAAGAGAGACACGCGATGCGGATCAGTCACCGACATCATCCAATGACAGGAACCGCATGGCTTGAAGCCGTGCATCCCTCGTGCACCTTAGGAGTCGAAGCCTCGAAAAAGAAGTCGACAAAAGTCGAGAAAAAGTCAGTCAAAAAATGGCTGGAGGTACCGCTCTTCCCAGATCTGCGCTGGCTGGCGCAGAAAAAGAAAGAACTGACGTCAGCGCGCGAGGGCGGCGTCTAAATAGCTGTCGCGACGTCATCCCGGTGACCACGACGCCAACGACTGACGTGGAGCCGACCGACGCCACCTTCCGACGCGCAGAAGTACTGTTGACGAAAAAACTTTCCGGATCCAGTCTGATACCTGGGGGTAATTCTAAGGTAAGGAATCTATAACTAAAGTGTTTCTTTCAGATTACCATCACTACTTCAAACATAACAGCAAAGAGATCAGACCATATAAGTGGAAGAGACGTAGTAGGATGAAGAAAGGGATTATCTGAAAAAGTGCCATCAAGTAAATGACCCACTTGATGCGTAGGGCACTTAACGAACTGAGATAAGCCTAGACTGGCCATCACATCCAAAAAAGGTACAAAGCCTTTGTCCAGACTATTCTCTAAATGGAGAAGTCTCAAAGGACTGTGAAATCTGTATAATTTACCACAGTTTCAATTAGTTGACTAAAGGCCTGAAAGAAGGTCGCTCTAGGCCCTCCATGGGGGATGATGAATAAGTAGGCCATCGAAGAAGTAATTTTTATTTAGTTCAATTTTGAACGATAATGCTTCATATTCAAAGGAGGGAGAAAGAACAGAGAAAGTGGCTTTAAGATGACTGCAGTAAATAATAGGGCTGGGCGTAGTTGGCGTAGCGCCACTACGCAGAATTTTGGAAAAAATTTGTGGAAAACGAGCGCACGTCCTGAGGGTCCATGTGCCCGGGACAGGGGTCACTCGTGCCTGGGCAGGCTCCCCGATCTCCCCGGCCTGGCTGGGTTGAGAAGCAGGGACCGGCCCCGGGGACTGCGTTTCGGTCATTGCCTGGGGTTTGGGAGCCCCCGTCCTGCCGCCTGCCAAGTGTCCATCTGCCCGGGGACAAGGGTCCCTGGTGCAGAGCCCCGGAGACCTGCAAGGGCAGGCGGGAGCCCTCGGGGCGGGCAGATGGGAGTCCTTTTGGCTCCGGCCATCTGGTCGCACCTTTCCCCTCGGCCATCTGGTCGCACGCAATGCTTTCCAATGGGGCGACCAGATGGCCGGGCTGCCCTGGAAGTCCCGATGAGGGCTCATTTGCCTCCCGGATCCCAGCCAGGACTCCAGGAGGTCGGGCACGTTCGCGCCCAGGGTCCCCTGAGCCTTGCGGTGCACACGGATTCCCAGAAAGCGGGGTAGCCTTCCTCCGGATTACTAGGGGCAGGGTATGCCGGGACACCCCTCCGCGATACCAAAGGGGATGATGGACGGAGCGTAAGAGCAAATCAAACACTCACCCCCAGTCAACTGATCTGGGTTTAATCCATCATCATTCTTTAGCTCACTCCACCACCCCAGTTCAGACATGGCCATATGCAAATCAGTCTGACCCTGTGCCTCATGGGAACAGTCCAGCCCGAACTGCCAAGCCATGTCTTCCCTGGACCGGAAACAAGCATCCTGGGACCGGTTTCGGGTTCAAAACCCTCATCAGCCAGGCTATCTTGAATCCAGTGGCAAAGTGAGCAAGGGACCCACGTCTGGGCATACCCTGCCAACTTAGGGCGAACAAAGCGATACCAAAGGGGATGATGGACGGAGCGCTAGAGCAAATCAAACACTCACCCCCAGTCAACTGATCTGGGTTTAATCCATCATCATTCTTTAGCTCACTCCACCACCCCAGTTCAGACATGGCCATATGCAAATCAGTCTGACCCTGTGCCTCATGGGAACAGTCCAGCCCGAACTGCCAAGCCATGTCTTCCCTGGACCGGAAACAAGCATCCTGGGACCGGTTTCGGGTTCAAAACGCTCATCAGGCCAGGCTAGCTTGAATCCAGTGGCAAAGTGAGCAAGGGACCCACGTCTGGGCATACCCTGCCAACTTAGGGCAAACAAAGCGATACCAAAGGGGATGATGGACGGAGCGCTAGAGCAAATCAAACACTCACCCCCAGTCAACTGATCTGGGTTTAATCCTCCCGGGCTGGCGGTTCTCTGGCGGGGACCAGATGGGCTATGCCCGGAGAACACCTCCCTAGGCATCCGGGGCTCCCTCCTCCGGCCCACGGCGTGGCAAAGTGCCCGGGACGGGCTCCATGGGTCCCGGGCAGTCCTCCCCCGGGCGCCCGAGAGCTCCGGTGGTCCTCCCCGTACATGAGGCCCAGCCGGGGTCCCCGAGCCCCCGGGAAGTGGAGCGCCCGAGCCCTGCGTGGGCAGGCGGGAGCCCTACCGGGAAGGCTCGGCTCGGGGCAGGCAGATGGGAGTCCTTTCGACCCCGGCCATCTGGTCGCACCTTTCCCCTCGGCCATCTGGTCGCACGCAATGCTTTTCAATGGGGCGACCAGATGGCCGGGCCGCCCTGGAAGTCCCGATGAGGGCTCATTTGCCTCCCGGATCCCAGCCAGGGCTCCAGGAGGTCGGGCACGTTCGCGCCCAGGGTCCCCTGAGCCTTGCGGTGCGCACGGATTCCCAGAAAGCGTGGTAGCCTTCCTCCGGATTACTAGGGGCAGGGCATGCCGGGACACCCCTCCTGGGCTGGAGGTTCTCTGCCGGGGACCAGATGGGCTATGCCCGGACAACACCTCCCGAGGCATCCGGGGCTCCCTCCTCCGGCCCACGGCAAGGTGCCCGGGACGGGCTCCATGGGTGCCAGGCAGTCCTCCCCCGGGCCCGAGAGCTCCGGTGGTCCTCCCCGTGCATGCGGCCCAGCCGGGAGCCCCCGAGCCCTGCGTGGGCAGGCGGGAGCCCTACCGGGAAGGCTAAGCTCGGCTCGGGGCAGGCAGATGGGAGTCCTTTTGACCCCGGCCATCTGGTCGCACCTTTCCCCTCGGCCATCTGGTCGCACGCAATGCTTTCCAATGGGGCGACCAGATGGCCGGGCCGCCCTGGAAGTCCCGATGAGGGCTCATTTGCCTCCCGGATCCCAGCCAGGGCTCCAGGTCAGGCACTTTCCCGCCCAGGGTCCCCTGAGCCTTGCGGTGCGCACGGATTCCCAGAAAGCGGGGTAGCCTTCCTCCGGATTACTAGGGGCCGGGTATGCCGGGACACCCCTCCCGGGCTGGTGGTTCTCTGCCGGGGACCAGATGGGCTATGCCCGGACAACACCCCCACGTGGCATCCGGGGCTCCCTCCTCCGGCCCACGGCGTGGCAAGGTGCCCGGGACGGGCTCCATGGGTCCCGGGCAGTCCTCCCCCGGGCGCCCGGGCCCGGGAGCTCCGGTGGTCCTCCCCGTGCCTGAGGCCCAGCCGGGGTCCCCGAGCCCCCCCGGGACGCGGAGCCCCCGAGCCCTGCGTGGGCAGGCGGGAGCACTACCGCCAAAGCTCTGCTCGGGGCGGGCAGATGGGCGTCCTTTCGACCCCCGGCCATCTGGTCGCACCTTTCCTCTCGGCCATCTGGTCGCACGCAATGCTCCAGGAGGTCGGGCACGTTCGCGCCCAGGGGCCCCTGAGCCTCGCGGTGCGCACGGATTCCCAGAAAGCGGGGTAGCCTTCCTCCTGATTACTAGGGACAGGGTACTCTGGGACCCCTCTCGGCCTAGCGGTCCTCAGCCGGCAGCTGGGCGGGCCAGGATGCCGCCCCAGCCCTGGGTCCGTCCCTGGGCCTGCCGCGTGGCCGGCTGCCCTGGATGGGGTCCGGCAGGCCCGGGGAGCCTCCCCCTGCTGGGCTGGGTCCAGGGGCCCCGGGGAGTGCGGCCTCCCCACCC
>CAWUFW010000971.1:1390000-1505000 GCA_963921515.1 Calotriton arnoldi
CTCTCTATATCTCTCTCTATATCTCTCTCTATATCTCTCTCTATATCTCTCCCTCTCTCTATATCTCTCCCTCTCTCTATATCTCTCCCTCTCTCCCTCTCCATATCTCTATATCTCTCCCTCTCTCTCCCTCTCTCTCCCTATCTATCCCTCCCTCTCTCCCTATCTATCCCTCCCTCCCTCCCTCCCTATCTATCCCTCCCTCCCTCCCTCCCTCTCCCTCTCCCTCTCCTTCTCCCTCTCCCTCCTGCGTGTTTTGGTGCAGAACAAAGTGAAGGGTCGACATGGCCATGTCTACAATCCACTGCCTATGGCATAGGTCAGCCGCCCCTCTAGCTGGGTGCACTAAGCCACTGGTGAGGGTACAGGGTACAGCCCTGTACCCCTACAGTGTCTAAGTCCATTCTTAGACATTGTAAGTGCAGGAAACCCATAAAGAGTACATGGTCTGGGAGTTTGTCATTACGAACTCCACAGCACCATAATGGCTTTACTGAAAACTAGGAAGTTTGATATCAAACTTCTCAGCACATTAAACCCTCACTGATGCCAGTGTGAGATTTAATGCCAAATGCACTCAGAGGGAATCTTGGAGATGCACCCTGAAAAATGACCTGACTCTAGTGTCTTGGCTGACTGGCTGCTCGCCAGCTGCCACCCCTAGACATGTTTCTGAACACCTGGGTCAAGAGCCTCCCGCTCTCGGGGTGCTGAAACAAAGCACATCCTGGGAAGAGGTGCCAAGCCTCCTCCCCCAGGATGGGCAAGGTCAACGAAGGGGAAGCTTCAAAGGCTTGCCGCCTTTGTGAGCTGTCCCAGCCATTTTCTGCTCCCAGCAACTGGCCCCCACCGGTTCTAACCCCCACTTTGGGCAGGAGAATCGGTGCCCACCTTTGCCAACCCCACCCCTCAGGTGGGGGAGGCGAGGTGAACCACAACTCAGTCCCCGCCATCTTAAAAATGGGGGGGGACACAGCCAACCAGAGTGAGGCTTATGCCCCCTTCCCACTGGAGGGTGGCATAATACGGGGAGTACCCACCCCAAGGAAGGGACCCATTGGTCCCAACCTGTATCTACCTGAAACGCACCTAAAGCACAAGTTACTAACTTGTGTAACGATATATCTGTAAGAGACAGTAGTTAGTGACAGATTCCTTACCTTAGAATATCCCCAGGCGTCAGGCTGGATCCGGAGAAGTTTTTGCGTAGCAGTACCCTTGCGCGTCGGTAGGCGGCGTCGTGCGGCTCCGCGTCCGTCGTCGTGATCGCCGGGATGACGTCGCGGGCAGTGCCTAGGCGCCGCCCCTGCGCGCTGGCGTCAGTTCTGTACACGACTTTCGCGCCAGGAACGCAGAGCCATGCAAGAAGCTGACATAGGTGTCTGAAAAATACTAGGGCCCTGAAAGGGATGTCCTTAACCCTAGAAATCCAGTTCGCAGAACGGGGAGGGATGGGTGGGGCGGTAAGGAATCTGTCACTAACTACTGTCTCTTACAGATATATCGTTACACAAGTTAGTAACTTGTGCATCTGAAAGAGACACGTTAGTGACAGATTCCTTACCTTAGAATAGATACCCCAGCAATACCAACCCCGGTGGTGGGTCTGCGAACAAAGATCAGACAAGGAAGTCCTGGAGGACAGAACGGCCAAAGAAGCCGTCCCTCCGGACCGGACTGTCAAGGCAGTAATGCTTTGTAAACGTGTGCAGCGAGGCCCACGTAGCTGCCTGACAGATAACCGGCAGCGGAACACCGCGGACCAAGGCCGTGGTAGCAGCCGTTGCCCTGGTGGAATGGGCACGCAGCCCAACAGGAGGCTCTTTTTAGCCAAAGAATAGCAGGTCTTGATGCACAAAGTAACCCAGCGGGAGATAGTTAGTTTGTGCACCGCCCGACCTTTTTTGGCGCCCACGTAGCCAACAAAGAGCTGGTCATCCACCCGGAAGTGTTTTGTGCGGTCGATACAGAAGGAAGCGCACGTTTTGGGTCCAGACGGTGGAGCCTCTCTTCCTCTCTGGAAGGAGGCGGAAAGAAGGTGGGCAAAGTGATGGTCTGCCCAATGTGGAAAGCAGTAACCACCTTTGGCAAGAAGGACGGACGCGTCCGAAGAACAACCTTGTCTGGATGAACAGACAGAAAGGGAGGCTTACAAGATAGGAGCCTGGAGCTCACTCACCCGCCCGAGCGGAGGTGATGGCCACCAGAAAGGCTGTCTTCAGAGTCAGAAGACGAAGAGGACAGTTATGTAGAGGCTCAAAGGGAGCGCACATTAAAAGGTAAGAACCAAGTTCAAGTCCCACTGAGGCATTACAAACGGAACAGGAGGGAAGAGGTGTGTAATGCCTTTTAAGAACCTGTTAACAACAGGGGACTTGAAAAGGGAGGGCTGATCAGGGAGCCTGAGGAAGGCCGAGATAGCACAAAGATAACCCTTGATGGTGCCCAGGGCAGAACCCTGTTGGGCCAGAGAGAGAAGGAACAGAAGGACCTCAGAAAGAGGGGCAGAAAGGGGATTCACAGCCTTTGCTGTGCACCATGCCACAAATTTGTTCCACCTGCAGGCGTATACCACCTTAGTGGAGGGACGCCTGGCTGCCAGAATCACATCACAAACTTCGGGAGGCAAGTCGAAGGAATCAACTGCCGCCGCTCAATCTCCACGCAAGCAGGTGGAGGCTGGACAGGTTCGGGTGGAGGACCGTCCCCTGCTGCTGCGACAGAAGATCCTCCCGAAGAGGCAGACGGATCGGGGGATCTACGCTCATATTGAGTAGCTCGGGATACCAAACTCTTCGAGCCCAGTCCGGAGCCACAAGAATGACTTGGGCCCGGTCGTGCCGAATCTTCTTCAACACTCTGGGTAGAAGTGGTATAGGCGGAAAGGCGTACAATAGACCGCAACTCCACTCGTGACGAAAGCGTCGCCGAGCGAGTGCCGCCTTGGAAATTCCAACGCGCAGAACTGATGACATTGCGCGTTCTCTTCGGTGGCGAATAGATCTAACCAAGGCTCTCCCCACTGTAGAAAGAGTCCTTGCGCCACTTCCGAGTGAAGACGCCATTCGTGATCCATCATGCACCTGCGGCTGGAGTTCGTCCGCCCTGGCGTTCAGGGAACCTGCCAGGTGTTGAACCATCAGGAACATGCCCTGATGTTCCAGCCATGTCCAGAGGCGCAGAGCCTCCTGACAAAGGGTCCACGACCCCACCCCGCCCTGTTTGTTGCAGTACCACATGGCGGTGGTGTTGTCTGTGAACACCTGCACTACCTTCCCTTTGACAGAGGGAAGGAATGCCTTGAGTGCAAGTCGGATCGCCCGGAGCTCCAGAATGTTGATATGGAGCCGGGACTCCGCCCGGAGACCAGAGGCCTCTGATCTCCGCCTCTCCCATGTGACCGCCCCATCCCAGAAGGGACGCGTCCGTCACAACTGTGTGCTCTGGCTGGGAAGGGAGAGGGATCTGCCCATGACCCATTGCCGGTTCGAGAGCCACCACTGCAACTGTTTTGCAATCCCCTCCGAGATCTGGACGTGATCGGACAGGTTGCCCTGGTGCTGCGCCCACTGGAACTTCAGGTCCCACTGCAGAGCCCGCATATGCCATCTGGCATGATTGACCAGCAGGATGCAGGAGGCCATGAGGCCCAGCAGCCTCAGGGTCATCCGTACCGAAACCCAGGATAAAGGCTGAAAGATCGGAATCATAGCCTGAATATCCCGGACTCGCCGTTCGGGAGGATAGGCCCGAAACTGCGTCGTGTCCAGAACTGCTCCGATGAAAAGGAGCTGTGGAGAGGGAATCAGATGCGACTTCGGCACATTGATGGAGAACCCCAGCGAGTGCAGGAGTTCGGCCGTAGTCTGGAGGTGGGAGACGACTGCCTGGGACGAGCCCGCCTTCAGCAGCCAGTCGTCGAGGTAGGGGAAGACTGAAACCCCTGCCCGGCGCAGATGAGCTGCGACCACCGCCAACACTTTCGTGAACACCCGAGGGGGCACTGGTAAGGCCAAAGGGAGCACGGTGAACTGAAAATGCTCGGGGCCTACCGTGAACCGAAGGTAACGCCGGTGGGCCGGCAGGACGAGGATGTGGAAATATGCGTCCTGCAAGTCCAACGCTACCAACCAGTCTCCAGGGTCGAGGGCAGTCAAGACCTGAGCTAGGGTGAGCATCTTGAACTTCTCCTTCCGGAGAGGAAGCGATTGACGTTCCGGAGGTCCAAGATAGGACGCATGTCCTCCTTGTCCTTTTGGGCACCAGGAAGTAGTGGGAGTAGCAACCATGCCCTACTTCTGGGGTCGGAACATGCTCGATGGCCCTCTTGGCCAAGAGGGCCGTGACTTCCTTCTGCAGAAGTACCAAGTGATCCCCTGACATGCGGTGGAATTGAGGTGGCATGGCTGGGGGGTGGACTCGAAGGGGAGGAGTAGCCCCTTCGGACAATGTCCAAGACCCACCTGTCCGAGGTGATGGTACGCCAGTGGGGAAGGTGATGGCGGACCCTGCCCCTACCGGCGTACTGTGCACCTGAAAGGAGGGACTAGGAGGGTTTGGAGGCTGCGGACGGGTTGGAGGTGGTGGCCTGACCCGCACGCTGGTTGCCCGATCCGCCACGGCGGAATCCACGTCCTCGGCCACGCGAAGACGCCTGCTGCGCGGGCCGGTGGCTGGGCTGCTGACGTGAAGGGCGCCCCTACCGTGGCCACGATAGGGGCGAAAAGCAGAAGTCAGCGGAGGGCGTGTAGCAGAAAGGCCCAGGGACTTTGCAGTAGCCCGTGAGTCCTTAAAGCGCTCCAACGCATGGTCTGCTTTGGACCCAAAAGACCGACTCCATCAAAGGGCATGTCCATGAGAGTATTCTGGACATCCCCTGAAAAACCAGTGGTTCTCAGCCAGGCGTGGCGTCGTAGCGCCACCGTCGTTGAAATAGACCTGCCCAGCGAGTCGGCGGTATCAAGGCCACATCGGATTGTGTATTTGGCCGTATCCCTTCCTTCCGCAATGGCGCGGGAAAGCAGTGTCTGGACCTCCTCAGAACACTGGGGCAAAACATTCGCCACCGAATCCCACAAGGAGTGGGTATATCGGCCCAAAAGGCAAGCGGTGTTGATGGACCGCAAGCCAGCACTGGAGGAAGAAAAACCCTTCTTCCCAAATTGATCCAGGCGTTTGGATTCCCTATCCGGAGGGGCAGTAGGGAAGGCGGTTTGGGAAGCGGAGGCTTGCACAACCAAGCTGTGGGGTGGACAGAGAGAAACAGGGGGTCGCCCGGAGCTGGGCGATGGCGTCGGGACACGTTCCTATCCACAGGAGCCCCTGTGTTGGGCTTGGACCAGGCGCCCAAAAGAACGTCAGTGAGGGCGTCGTTAAATGGCAGCACAGTCTCCGTAGAGGAGGCTGCCGGCTGAAGCACCTCTGTCAAGAGATTAGTCTTGACCGCCACAGTAGGGAGTTGGAGATGTAAGGCTCCAGCCGCCCTACGCAACACCGTTGTAAAATTGGCTCCCTCCTCCGTAGCCACGGGAGGAGACAGCATGCCAGTGTCAGGGAAGTATCTAGACCACTGGCATCCCCTAGACCCTCTGTCCAGTCCTCATCGTACTGACACTGTGGTGTCAGAGGGTCATCAGACCCCTCCCAGTCCTCCTGGTCCTCCTCAGGTTCAAAATAAGGGGAGGAGGGACATTTGGGACCCAAGGTCTCATCGGCGCCGGAACCGGCGTCGAGCGGCGTCGGTCCGGGTCCATGTCCGGAGCCGGAAGGAACTGGGGAACGACGCCACCCGGAGCCCCAGGCGGGCGTCGAAGCGGCACCGGAGACATCGGGCGCCGGCGTCGTTAGGTCGACCGGCGTCGATGGGGGTTGCGGAGCCGGGATCGAGGCTGGAGGCACGTGCGGCGCCGGGGCCGGAGCCGTCGGCGACGCCGGAGCAACCCCATCAGGGCCGCGAGGCCCGAAGGCGCACCGGAGGGACCTGGAGGCCCGAAGAGGCGGAGCCATGGCCGACAGGAATTCCTGCACTTGGGCCGGATCCGCCCCAAACCCGGGAAGGACGGGTATTGCGGGGGCGACTCCACAGGCATGTCCGGGGCCGCGGGGACGGTGCCGGGAGGGGCCTCAGCCGAGTCGCGAGACCGGCGAGGCGAAGTCCTAGAGCGATGATGCTTTTTGGACTTTTTGTGTTTCGACTTACCGGACGAAGAAGACTTCGATGCCGACGACCGGTGTGGACTCCGCGATCGACCCCTGGACCTCTCACGCGACCGGGGCTTCCGCGGAGCCGAATGCCGGGCCTCGAGGAGCTTTCGAGACCGCTCTCGCAAAGCTTTCGGGTTGAGGGCCTGGCAGTCGGTACAAGACTCCGTGTCGTGGCCTCGGCCGAGGCAGAAGAGACACTCCCAATGCGGGTCTGTGACGGACATCATCCGAGCACAGGCGCCGCAACGTTAAACCCGGGCATCCCTACGACACCTTGGAAGTCGATTGAGAAAAACAGTGAAAAATTCACCAAAAAGTTTGGTCAAAAATGACCAGGGCACTGCTCTTCCCGGATCTGCGCTTGCTGGCGCGGAAAAAGAAGAACTGACGTCAGCGCGCAGGGCGGCGCCTAAGTACTGCCCGCGACGTCATCCCAGCGATCACGACGCCGACGACGGACGCGGAGCCGCACGACGCCGCCTACTGACGCGCAAGGGTACTGCTACGCAAAAAACTTTCCGGATCCAGCCTGACGCCTGGGGATATTCTAAGGTAAGGAATCTGTCACTAACGTGTCTCTTTCAGATTCAAGTATTTAGGGGCAACCTTGCCTCCTCAGACAATAAGATACAAGAAGAAGGACCTAAGAGCCGTGCTGAAGGAAGAGGAGGAGGAGACCACCAACTGACTTGGCCCCAGCCCTACTGGCCTGTCCTGAACTTGACCTGCTCCAGCGGAATCCTGGTGTGTCCTGCAGCCAGCAGTCCCTCAGAACCCGGAGGACCTACCCTGCCTTCCCCAATCAGGCTTTGTCTCCCATGAGCACCGGCTTTGCTCACCCACAGGCTCTGGCCAAATCCACAAGTCTTCACCACTCTGCACCCGACACCCACGGTCCGCGTTTGAGTGGCCCAACACCACGAGGAGGTCTCCCCGGCGATCCTGGCCTGGGATCTGGTGATCCCTGACCTGCCTCAAGTCTCCCGACGACGCCTGCAGCCCCTTTCTGGAGGACCCCCACGACCGCGACCGGAGCTGGTAAGAAAAACCCAATGCCAAAAGACACCCCTGCACCTGACGCCCCGCGGCCTTAGGTGGCCCAACAGACGGTGTCCCGGCATCCCACGACATCTCAACTTACCTCTACAACCGGTGGTTGCCTCCAGAAGATCTTTGTGCCCGAGCCTGCAGAGTTTGTTCAAACCAGAGAATCCCCATTGAAAGTCACAGGGCACCGACGACAAAACTGCACCCTGCACCAGGCCGCCCTAGTGCCTCTGTTGGAGCACCTTTGGTGCTTACTTGAACCCCCCTTTGCCCTGAGCTGAAGTCCAGGAGCTTTTCTCCCTCAACCTTGAGGCCTGCTCGTGAGCCACCAACCGGAGGTCCCTGTATCCCCCATTGGATAACAGTGGGCCTCAGCACTCTGCACCCGGCCGCCCTAATGCAGCTGAGGGTGCTTTGAGATTGCATCCTTGACCCTAGGGGAACACTTGTTCTAACCCCAGAAAACCAACTCCCAAAACTAAGTACTTACCGGTAAACCAATAACTTAATTTCCTCCCATAGGATTGCATTGACTGCTTTCCTGTGAAAAATGTTTTAAGTGTGGAGTTGGAAAATTGTATGAAACCTTAAGAAACTGTATACTTACAAAAACTGATTTTCTCACCTTTTATCTAGGGAATGTCCCAGTGTGATATCTAGGCATATCACACGGAGTAGAAAAAGTAACTTAAAAAGTAATCTGAAAAGTAACTTAAAAGTAATTAACTGAAAAGTAATTCCAACGGTTTATGAACAAGTGACTTAACTGTAACCAATCCAATTGCATTCAACTGCATTCAAACTCTAATTGACTGCATTATTCTTGCAAAGTACTATTACACTTACCTGCACCAGGCCTGGCTTGGTTTTAGAAATAAAATACAACTAAATATTTTTATACAAAACAAATTGTTCAGAGTTCAGTCTTTGAGTGTGTGAAATCATTTCTTGCCTGTGTACAATAAATGCTTAACACTACCCTCTGATAAAGCCTCACTGCTCGCCCACACTACCACAAATAGAGAGTAAGCTATTATCTACTTTTACCTCTGCCTACCTCTGGGGATCCACTGGACTCTGTGCACACTATACCTTACTTTGGTATAGTATATACAGAGCCAGCTTCCTACAACCTGGGACTCACCTACGGTAAACTCATGGTAAAATGGACTGCGCATTTATCGCCAGTGTCTGCCTTCTAAGATGAGGCTGCAGCGGCGCAACACGGATAAGGGGCACTGGGATGGTTACACGGTGAGACGTGTGCGCACATGTGAGAGGGCTGCACGTGGGAGACTCTTGTGCGCAGCCCAAGAACTGCGCATGGGTAGCCTGGCGCAGAAGGGAATATGCAGAGTTGGGTAGTGACCTGGAATAGGACTTATAATGGGGGGGGGGGGGTACACATGCAGGACAGTCAGTGTGCTCTACTGTCTCGGACTGGAGTGGTGCTACATAATATTCCTATGGGAAAGATTGCCTTAGGGCGCAGCCTCAGTTCACTTTGGCCTAGAGACTCCAGAGTCGCACCACTGTACACTGTAACCTGTGTGAAAAGAACAATTTTGTAAAGTCCAAAAGCAGATCTATACAGCTTATAGGCCATCCAGGAATGTCATATTTCTCCGACTCAGCTTAGAATCAGAGCCCAGGCCTTTTGTCACCCTGCTGGGCTGGGTTAATTACTTTTCTCCCCAGCTACAGGAACAAAGGAGTCACCCATCAAAGGAAGCAATTAACAGTGCCACGAGAGTGTTGGTGAAATTATACAAGTCTCGGTTTGCTCCGCTCAGCCCAGCGATAATTCTAACCCTTTTTACGTGATTTACTGCTTTTAAAACAAATATCTGATCAATTGTTTTTTACCTGCTTTGCTACTCTCGCACTTGCACTTTCTCTTCCTGTTCACTCCCACACCTCGGTCCACCGCGGGGTTTCCCCGTTTGATGTGGAGGGTGTTGGCGTGTTTGATCTCTTGCCTCTCTGCTTGGTGGGGGTTTGTGGGGGCGGAGCTTGGACGGTCAGCAACCCAGAGCTTGCTGCCTATTTAAACCTGAAGCCTTCCTCCTCGCGCAGCGGACGCGCGCAGCCACGAGAGTGCTGGTGAAATTATACAAGTCTCGGTTTGCTCCTCTCAGCCCAGCGATAATTTTAACCCTTTTTACGTGATTTACTGCTTTTAAAACAAATATCTGATCAATTGTTTTTTACCTGCTTTGCTGCTACTCTCGGACTTGCACTTTCTCTTCCTGTTCACGCCCACACCTCGGTCCACCGCGGGGTTTCCCCGTTTGATGTGGAGGGTGCTGACGTGTTTGATCTCTTGCCTCTCTGGTTGGTGGGGGTTTGTGGGGGCGGAGCTTGGACGGTCAGCGACCTAGAGCTTGCTGCCTATTTATACCTGATGCCTTCCTCATCGCGCAGCGAACGCGCGCAGCGGGCGCGCCAAAGGCAAGCCCTTCTGCGCCCGTCCGCACCCGACCGGGACTAGGGGCCACGACCCCTGGTCCAAATAGGACGCACAGACTTGTTTATTCATCAAGCCAATTAATGGCTTACCGCCCCCTCCCCCTCCACGACTGTACCTTATTACAACTAGGAAACAGGGAGGAAATATGCCTATGCTGTGGTCTCTCTCTCGATACAACCCAGAGACTTTCAACCACTCCAAAGGGCAACATAAATAATACCAAACCTGCCACACCAACCATAAAGGAATTCTCTTTCCTCAGCACAAACTGCCGCTCTCTCCCGAAGCATAAAGCCGACATTTTCGACCTTCTGATCAATGACCAACCAGACGCCTTATTTCTCATGGAAACATGGCTGCATGAGAGTTCTGGCCCTGATGTCGCAGTTGCTCTGCCGCCTAACTACGCTATAGTTAGGAAGGATAGGGGCCACAAAACTGGTGGGGGTATAGCCATCATTTTTAAAAAGGATCTTCAGTGTAAATTCGAGCCTTTAACATTCACGAATTGTGAAGCAGCATTATTCAAACTGGCCCTAACCCAAATTTAGCCATGCAACACTTGATGTTGTTGCACCAAGGATATTGTACTGGATAACTAAACACTTATAAGGTCCCAAAGGGGAGACCTATTGGCTATGCCAATGCTTGTTTTTTTAAAGGACAAGCAGTGCTATCAGAGCTCCGGCTGCCACTTAGTCCACCGCATCCCACGTAGACGCTGCAGCCATCTTTGAATGGTTTTAAAGCCAATTCAAAAGCGGTCGCCAGTGTATGTGAATCCCTATCTCAACTGTGAGACTGTTCTCCTGCTTCCCAATTCTATTAAATACAAATTATGTAAAAAGAACATCCCTTTCTGAGCTGCACAGCTCACCCTACCCACGTTTCACGCACAGATTTGAAATACTGATGGTTTGGGCTTCCCGGAATTCAACTGGTTGAGGTGGAGAGAGAGGTGGAGAGAGAGGTGTGGAGAGAGGTGTGGAGAGAGGTGTGGAGAGAGGTGTGGAGAGAGGTGTGGAGAGAGGTGTGGAGAGAGGTGTGGAGAGAGGTGTGGGAGAGAGGTGTGGAGAGAGGTGTGGAGAGAGGTGTGGAGAGAGGTGTGGAGAGAGGTGTGGAGAGAGGTGTGGAGAGAGGTGTGGAGAGAGGTGTGGAGAGAGGTGTGAGAGAGGTGTGGAGAGAGGTGTGGAGAGAGGTGTGGAGAGAGGTGTGGAGAGAGGTGTGGAGAGAGGTGTGGAGAGAGAGGTGTGGAGAGAGGTGTGGAGAGAGGTGTGGAGAGAGGTGTGGAGAGAGGTGTGGAGAGAGAGGTGTGGAGAGAGGTGTGGAGAGAGGTGTGGAGAGAGGTGTGGAGAGAGGTGTGGAGAGAGGTGTGGGAGAGAGGTGTGGAGAGAGGTGTGGAGAGAGAGGTGTGGAGAGAGGTGTGGAGAGAGGTGTGGAGAGAGGTGTGGAGAGAGGTGTGGAGAGAGGTGTGGAGAGAGAGGTGTGGAGAGAGGTGTGGAGAGAGGTGTGGAGAGAGGTGTGGAGAGAGGTGTGGAGAGAGGTGTGGAGAGAGGTGTGGAGAGAGGTGTGGAGAGAGGTGTGGAGAGAGGTGTGGAGAGAGGGTGTGGAGAGAGGTGTGGAGAGAGGTGTGGAGAGAGGTGTGGAGAGAGGTGTGGAGAGAGGTGTGGAGAGAGGTGTGGAGAGAGGTGTGGAGAGAGGTGTGGAGAGAGGTGTGGAGAGAGGTGTGGAGAGAGGTGTGGAGAGAGGTGTGGAGAGAGGTGTGGAGAGAGGTGTGGAGAGAGGTGTGGAGAGAGGTGTGGAGAGAGGTGTGGAGAGAGGTGTGGAGAGAGGTGTGGAGAGAGGTGTGGAGAGAGGTGTGGAGAGAGGTGTGTAGAGAGGTGTAGAGAGGTGTAGAGAGGTGTAGAGAGGTGTAGAGAGGTGTAGAGAGGTGTAGAGAGGTGTAGAGAGGTGTAGAGAGGTGTAGAGAGGTGTAGAGAGGTGTAGAGAGGTGTAGAGAGGTGTAGAGAGAGAGGTAGGGAGAGAGGTAGGGAGAGAGGTAGGGAGAGAGGTAGGGAGAGAGGTGGAGAGAGGTGGAGAGAGGTGGAGAGAGGTGGAGAGAGGTGGAGAGAGGTAGAGAGAGAGGTAGAGAGAGAGGTAGAGAGAGAGGTAGAGAGAGAGGTAGAGAGAGAGGTAGAGAGAGAGGTAGAGAGAGAGGTAGAGAGACAGGTAGAGAGAGGGGTGTAGAGAGAGAGGTAGAGAGAGGTAGAGAGAGGTAGAGAGAGGTAGAGAGAGGTAGAGAGAGGTAGAGAGAGGTAGAGAGAGGTAGAGAGAGGTAGAGAGAGGTAGAGAGAGGTAGAGAGAGGTAGAGAGAGGTAGAGAGAGGTGTTGTGAATCACTATGTTTATGTGAATCAG
This sequence comes from Calotriton arnoldi, assembly GCA_963921515.1. Lineage (NCBI taxonomy): Eukaryota > Metazoa > Chordata > Amphibia > Caudata > Salamandridae > Calotriton > Calotriton arnoldi. Next base: position 1,402,118 of record CAWUFW010000971.1, read on the forward strand.
GTGTGGTAACTTCTGTACTTCATTTTTACTGAAAGGTATATTGATTAAAGGGGTGAAAGAAATAGAGAGAAGAAAGAATAAAAGCGTGAACGGAAGAGCAAAAAAGTGCAAGATAACGAGAAGCCACACAAAGAGATCCCGGACTGACAGTAACTCATCATTTGGATCCCAAATTATTCCCTTTTGAAAGTCAAGCTGATAACGGGATGTGTCTTGCAGACCAGAACAAAAGGCAGCAGGCGACAAGGCGGTAGCAAGAGCTGTGCGCTTGAAAATGAGCAGAGCGACGGCTAAAGGCCCTACTATGCCGCACATGCGCGCTGCATAGGCGAGACCTAAAAATCAATAACATATCACAAACCAACACTAGAAGAAGGAAGAACTGAAATTACGATAAGTGGGTCTATCGCACATTTTCAGCACCTCCAATGTATGAAAAGTGCATGAAATGTGGAAAAAAACCAATAAAACGAAAAAGTGTAAAAATACCTGAAATTTGTTTACCGTGTATGTATCTCTTTAAATGGTGAAGTAATTTTGGAGGGAACTTTCCCTTTAAATGGTTTGTCTACACACATATACTCTATGACCCTGTCGAAGGCTCAGGCCGAAACGCGTACGTCTCTCACTGCATTGTCGGTGGCTTAATATAAAATAAAGGACTTACTGTGAACCTGCAAGAACTGGCTGTGTTGTTTTTCTTCCATGCCCTTGGAATGGGGGGCTGCGAATGGTGAAGAAATCTTGGATTCTGTGGTGTGCTACCGGATCGCACACGAACAAGCACCTGCTGCATGAGACGGGACTCGCTGACCGGCATTGTGTGGACCTGAAGGAGTTTATTTGGAGACCTGTCTCTGCCACGTCAAGCTGGAAGCGGCTGTGAAAAGGAGACATTGCCGGTAAGAGAGAGGAAACTCGAAGTGTCTCGGGAGCAGGGTGGAGATTACATGGTGTGCACCTCGAAGGAGGCGCAAACGGTGAGTCAAAGCCTTGCCTCGGACCGCGGGAAACCTCTCCGGTACCGTGCCTGAAAATAAAAGTGGTATCGCAGCGGTGGAGCCCGTGAGACAAATGGAGGGTGTTTTCGTTGGAATACACGAAAGCCTTTGACTGTGTCGATACATTGTTTCTCTCGGCAAGTGTTGCACTGACTCCTTTGAACGAAGACTCACGAGCGGATTCCAGGCCAGGTTTTGCAAGAAAGCAATTGGTTTTTGTCCTGAACAAATCTTTATCAACAAAGAACTGCCACAATTTGACAACGCAATCGTACTTTGAACACACAACTGCACGAGGAAGAAAATACTATTGACATTTATTATTAAAAAAGAGAAAAACACAGATTATTTAGAAGGGGACATCTTAGAACTCAAAGATGGAAACGGATTTAAACTAACGAAGTGTAATGCTCTAATGCATTTGTGAATGTTGCCAAAATTGTGAACAGCAGCAATGGTACCAGAAAGAACAAATTAAAAGAATCATTCGTAGAACGAGTCTGAACAGCAATTATAACTTAGCAATTAAGCAATTAAGGATCAAAGGGGAAATAACGATCGGAAGGAAGTAGAGTAAGAGTGAAAAATTATCAGAAAAATTGTTAAAGAAACTGCTGATTGTGAATCTGAATCAAGACGGATCGACGTGCTAAAAGGGAATTAAAAGCTAAAGAACTTTTTCATAAAGACCAAACAGCAAGTGGTGGGGATCGACAGAAAATGGACACATCTCCCTTAAAACTGGTTAGAGAATTAGAACAAACCAGGATTACAGAGATAAATAAATGGTGGGAAATGACCACACTAAAGAATTATTTAGAGTGTGAACGGATCCCGAGAGGCCCAAGTATCTTCGTACTACCTACCTTGAGTGACCTAGACCCTGATTTATCAAAGCAATGGCAGGAAGATACTACGGAGTGCTCCAACAAACTAATGCGGACATTAATTACACATGCAGATAGGAAATTAACAGCAGCAGTAGCGAAAATAAAGGAACTTGAGGATGTCCTGGAAACCATGAAGGACAGGGAAGATGTAAAGAGCGCATTAGTAAAAATGGAAAAAAAGCTGGAGAAACATGAAGAGGTAGAACAAAAAAAAGCAAAAAAGTTCAATAGAGATAAAAGAGATTATGCTGCAGCATGAATATATACGTTTGCAAGAAATTTTTATTATTTATATGCTAAACAAACTGCACCAATAAATACTACCGGCATCATACCAGCTACCTCAAGTGTGGAGAGCTCCGAAGCAAGTTCGGGGGACGAGGAGCCCACAACCTCTTTCCCCAGGCTGGATTTTTCGGGGGAAATGAGGCTCTACCAGATGACAACAAGACAAAGAGGAAGGGGAAAAACGAATGTGACCATGGAAAACCCCGCAAAACCAAAAGGTCCAAAGGGAGGTACAAAAAGAGGAACGCAAAACAAGAGGCCTTAATGAAATCCAAAGCACAAGACAATAATTTGGTCATCAATCTCTCCAAGAAGATAATCAATAAAAACCATAGGACCCTCCTAAATAAGGGACTGAGTTTTTGCCCCAATGCGGGTTTTGACTTTGTAGGTACAAGGACAGACTTTTATAAATTCACGAGGAAGGTGAAATTGAAAAAACATTTCCTACAGAAGAATAAAGAATGGGAAATCAAGAAAGCTCATTCTAGTATGAAACAGTCGATCATCACAGTCAATGATGTCAGCGCATTACAATCTCTAACATGTTTGGAGAGTGAAGCGTTGGAACTACAAAGCACACCCATTGAAGGATTATCAGAGACTGATCTTTGTGAATACCTTGACATTCCTACTGATATGGCATCTAAGAGTAGGTGCAAACCTAAATCCAAATTCTGCCCCCAATTACCTGTTGGCAATAAAATTGAACTGTTCTATGAAATCGTGACAGATGAATTAAAAAATATGGTATCAGCAGAGACCATAAAATCAGAAAAGAGGAAACAATGGGCCAAACAAAATGTAACGAAAAAGGAATGGGAAACTTTAAAAGATCTACAAAATGATAGATATCATTATAAAAAGCAAGTGATAAAGGGAGAAATATTGTAATTATGAGTCTGCAACAATAGCTAACTGAAGCATACAGACAACTCAAGAACAAAAAACATTACAGAATTCTCTCTGATAACCCCATCCCAATGCACATGGCCCAATTCTCCTCTAAATTAAAAGATTGGCAAGAAAGAGGGCTTTTGGACGAAGAAGAATACAACTATCTGAACACCTCCATTCCAATAACTCCCACCATCTATTTTTTACCAAAGGTGCACAAGGATCTAATTAACCCGCCAGGCAGACCGATAGTTAACTCAATTGGAGCACTATTGGAGAACACGTCCAGATTTATAGACATTTTTCTTTTCCCTTATGTGAAAAAATTATCATCTTATCTACGCGACTCGCAAGATTTACTCAATAGGATTAACGAGCTCCCTGCAAACCAAACTATCTGATGGCCACTGTGGACGTAGTGTCTTTGTACACTTCAATCCAACATCATGATGGCATGGAGGCCTGCAGATACTTTTTAAGAACACGTTCAGTCTCCCTACTAGAACACTCAGACATGTTGATGCAAATGATAGAATTTTGTCTGCACCATAATGTTTTCATTTTTCACAACAAGTACTATCTCCAAACCCAAGGGACAGCCATGGGGACATCATTTGCCCCAACCTATGCCAACCTATTCATGGGGCTTTGGGAAGCGGCGGAAGTATGGAAGGAATCAAATAAGGAGAAGATGGAACAGATAATACTGTGGGTCCGATTCATTGATGACCTCTTCCTAATATGGGAAGGGGAAAGAGAAGATCTGGAAAATTTTCTAAAATCATTTAACCAAAATAAATTTAATCTTCAATTCACCTTTGATATACAAGATCAGGAAATCAACTATCTGGACACCACAGTATACATCAATGAGTAACAAAATCTGCAGTAAAATGTATAGAAAGCCTACCAACACAAACAGTATCTTGCATGCAAACAGTGGGACCTCCAACCGCTGAAATGGAGGGTCCCATATGGGGAGTTTTTAAGAGTCAGATGGTGCTGTTCGAAGGAGGAGGATTTTAAACATCAAGCAAAGGAAATGTATAAAAGATTCTTAAATAGAGGATACCCGGATGAAATTCTGAAAGATGCTCTGAGGAGAGCTAGTGCAAAGGAAAGAGAAATGTTATTAATACCCAACACAGAGTTGAATCAGACCAAAAGAAAAAGTGAACAAGAAGTGAGATTTATAACCAATATTAACACATCAAGCACAAACGTTAGAGACATACTCAGGAACAACTGGAAAATCTTACTCTTGGACGAAGATCTAAAGGAGGTGCTGTCACCAAAAGCAAACATTACGTACAGTAAATCACCCTCATTAGGAGACCTTCTGACTAGCTCCTACATGAAACCAACAGAGATCCAGAGTAACATAGTAACATGGATACCGGCCACTACACAACGTTTTTCAAATGTACGAAATGCAAAGCCTGTAGATATGGCAAGAACAAGAGCGAATACAAAACCATCTACGGCTCAAATAGCAAAATACAGGAGAAAATCACCTGTGAAACACAATCCGTAGTGTATATCTTGGAATGCCAATGTGGGATCCAATATGTAGGCAGTACTATCAATAAGCTCAAGTTACGTATATTGCAACATCTAAGAGCAATTACAAATAAAGATTATCAATATGCCATGGCAAAGCACATATGGGAGAAACATGATGGCAAACCTGAAAACATGACATACTATGGTATCAAGCTTGTACAGAAAAAACCAAGAGGAGGAAACACTGAATTAGAACTACAACGTGAGGAGTCAAAAAAGATTCTCCTATTGGGCACGGAGAGTCTAAATGGGTTAAATGCTGATGCAGAATTATATATTCACATTTAACTGATGACTGAGAACTGTTGGAATGTTAAACTGTGAAGAAGGATTTACTCTATGGACAGCTCCACTGTAATATAATCTGAAGATAGAAATACTCATGTTGTTAACATGACTTTGAATATCCAAAGTGGATGGCTTTTAGATCCCGAAACCCATGAGCTTGATATATTCTAAATTGTGCTAATATGATGAATTTTTAACATCGTTTATATCTTACAAATCTCTGATGAATTGGTTTTTAGAGTGATACTAATGGAAGTGGGATAGTGGAGATAGTTTTGCGATTAGAGGGATTATATGGAACAACATTATAAAACATTAGGGAAACAGGAACCCTTCTGTAGAGATTGTTAACTTGTGTATAGTATTCCATTAACTGGGCATGTTCTTACTTATATATTATTGTTGTCTCGTGCAATACTTACAGCACTTTGCACTTTATGAAGTTGCAGCCCACAACTTGTAACGTTTATAGCACTATGCACCTTAAAGGAAAAATAAGCTGCTATGTTTCTAGGATTAAGACATCATCCAGGACTTAATATAACTCTTCTCATTCCCAAGTAGAGTTGAGATCAGTTTTAAATATGAAAACATGATCCTGTTTACAGCACAATGACACTAACAAATTTAAAAATGTAAAAAGATAAAAATCTAAAAATTAAGGTACTGTTTATTAGAACAAGAAGCACTTTAAGTATCAGAGTACTGTTTATGATCAAGATAGCACCTTATACGTAATTAGACTATCAGGCTATTGCTTGATATAATTGATTGAATTTTATCCATTTTACCTATCTGATCATTTATTGGGAGGTACATTCAACAAATAGATGGAAGGACAGTGCCTTGAGACATGTACTAATGAATTTGAATAGATATCTCACGATTGGCGGAAGAGTTTGCGATTTCTAGATTTTCAAATCGATAAGTCTTTAAATTCTACTTTATTCCTAATCATTATCTTCCTGAATACTCCCTCATGTCTTCTTACATTCGCATATACTATTTGGTTTGAATGTTTACTTGCACCTTTGCACACCTCCTTATCCCCTGCCCTAATCTAGATGAAGTAAAAGAACATGTTTCAATTTCATTAAGTATTAAAAATCTGTATTTTCCTCGCTTTTTGGGAAACATCTTACCAAACTTATCTCGGAGGTAATCGTTAAACGATGTGACCCACATATTGATGTTCAGTTAAGTTGTGGAAAAATAGGTACTTTACCGTGACCGAACAACAATCACAACTTGAACTAAGAAAATGACATGCGATGACTAAGGGTACTTAACCTTAATTGGGAAACCACCATAACATAAAAAATCAATGACATATCACAATCCAACACTAGAAGAAGGAAGAACTGAAATTACGATAAGTGGGTCTATCACAAATATTTTCAGCACCTCCAATTAATGAAAAGTGCATGAAATGTGGAAAAAAAAACAAAAAAAAAAAAAGTGTAAAAATACCTTAATTTTGTTTTACCATGTATGTATCTCTTTAAAATGGAGAAGGTAATTTTGGAGGGAACTTTCCCTTTAAATGGTTTGTCTACACACATATACTCTATGACCCTGTCGAAGGCTCAGGCCGAAACGCGTAGGTCTCTCACTGCATTGTCGGTGGCTTAATGTAAAATAAAGGACTTACTTTGAACCTGCAAGAACCTGGCTGTGCTGTTTTTCTTCCATGCCCTTGGAATGGGGGGCTGCGAATGGTGAAGAAATCTTGGTGTATATATATATATATATATATATATATATATATATATATATATATATATATATATATATATATATATATATATATATATATATATATATATCCTCTGTTTCCTGGCTCCGTTGGTTGGTTGGTTGGTGCTCTACAATGGTGCGGGACCCCGTGGTTGAGCCCAACCGCTTAATATTTACCACAGATCCTTCCCAGGAGGGAAGAAAAACGGGTCGTACTCGCGAAGGCTTTTGATCGTGACCAAGGTCTGTGTGTCAGACCGAAACGCATAGATCTGTGGCCTTTCACCCTGAGCAAAATAAGAAAAAGAAAATAAATATTGCAAAAGCCTTCGCGAGTGCGACCCGTTTTTCTTCCCTCCTGGGAAGGATCTGTGATATATATATATATATATATATGTAACCAAAAACGCCCAGAAGCTTGAGGCCGCACACAGCTGCAGGTGAGTTACAAACTCCATTTGAACCAAGCAGGCAGCTTAACATCCCTTTGAAGTCCATGGCCTGACGCGTTTCGATGCCGCTGTTTGCATCTCCTCAGAGGCCGTGTCAGCGGAGGTGATTTATGGCTGCCGCATTTCCCCAGCGTGTTTGTGGTTAGTGAGCTATCAGTGCTCCTCCCTTGGTGGAAGTTCATTTTCAAATGCACGCTGGGATATGAGGTCTCATTTTGCCAAATAACGCCCTCTGGTGGGTTACCTCCGCTGCAGCTAATTATGGACGATTATTCTCGGCCCTCCATTGAGCCTTGGATGATACTCTGCCGGCTTCATTAAAGGTACCCTGCAGCTTCGGAAAGAGGAATCTTCCTCTCCCCTAGTCCCGTTGGTTGCGGGCAGTGCGATCCCTCTGCGGCCTGGAACCGCCGCATAATATGTTACCAAAAACACCCAGAAGCTTGAGGCCGCACACAGCTGCAGGTGAGTTACAAACTCCATTTGAACCAAGCAGGCAGCTTAACATCCCTTTGAAGTCCATGGCCTGACGCGTTTCGATGCCGCTGTTTGCATCTCCTCAGAGGCCGTGTCAGCGGAGGTGATTTATGGCTGCCGCATTTCCCCTGCGTGTTTGTGGTTAGTGAGCTATCAGTGCTCCTCCCTTGGGGAAGAGGAAGATTCCTCTTTCCGAAGCTGCAGGGTACCTTTAATGAAGCCGGCAGAGTATCATCCAAGGCTCAATGGAGGGCATTATTTGGCAAAATGAGACCTCATATCCCAGCGTGCATTTGAAAATGAACTTCCACCAAGGGAGGAGCACTGATAGCTCACTAACCACAAACACGCAGGGGAAATGCGGCAGCCATAAATCACCTCCGCTGACACGGCCTCTGAGGAGATGCAAACAGCGGCATCGAAACGTGTCAGGCCATGGACTTCAAAGGGATGTTAAGCTGCCTGCTTGGTTCAAATGGAGTTTGTAACTCACCTGCAGCTGTGTGCGGCCTCAAGCTTCTGGGCGTCTATATATATATTTTTTTTTAAATAGAGGCATGCTTCAAATGGGTTTTGCTAAATGATGCCACAGATAAATATGGTAGTTAAAGTTGTACAATAGTTTAGCAAACCTTTTTTTCTAGTTGGGATTGTTTTTGTGTACATTTTATTTTGAAAGCAATCACCAACAGGGCCGGCTTTTGGTGTGGGCACCAATTTCCAGAGGGGGGCATATAGCTGTGTGCATTAAAGTCCTGCAGAGAGCAGCGTCCCTCTTTCTCGACTCCAATGATTAAGACTAAACTGCTTTTAATCCTTTTTACTTGCTGCAAGTGCCACTGTACACCCCATTAACCCCCTTCCTTCCTCTCCCATCTCCCTCTCGCCTCCCTGCTGACACACACCAACACCGGCATTCGCACCAACAACTTAGCACTAGCGTGATCAAGCTACGCTGCGAGTTAATCAGGATATTTGGGGGACGTGACGAGAAGCTTGTGCTCAGAGGTCAGTAACTGCTTTCATGTGTTAATGACCTTTAAAGAAAAAATGGACCCCCTGATACCTTATTTTATTCACCTGCTGCCGGGAGGGTGCCAGGTTTCTTTCGGTCCAGCCCGCTCTCTGGGCAAGGGCCGGATCTGATCACCATCCTTAATTTCATACTTCTGTATATATTTGCACATAATGAGGGAGCAACCAGGGAGTATGATACGTAGCTTCAAATTGTTATATTTTCCTAATGTGTACAATATTTTCATACTGGAACCAGCCAGAGATGCAAGCACAGCACAGGCCACTTCCTTACAGCACTCACCTAAATAGTAAAAAGCTTTTGCATGAATTAATCCTATTTGCCAGTCTGAATAACTTGTACATATAGATCCGTATCTTGCCTTAGTGACAGACAATCCTTTTTCTCAGATCTGTACTTAACCAAATGGTTTGTGCAGAAGGGTTTGTGTCTACTTTTGCAGAGGACAAATTAAAGATGAAAACATTTTATCCTTGACCCCCAAAAAATATCTCCTGGGTGTTAGGCAATAGGAACTCCAGACCCCTGGCATGTGCTTTCCAACTCTCTCCCTCGTGTGCTTCTCTCCCCCTGAAGTACCCCCCTTCCCCTATCCCCCAGCTTGCAGGTAAAAGCACAGCAGCAGGAGTATTTCTGCTGGGGTATGACTGAAGAGCAGAGTTTAAGGGTTGTTTTTGCTCTATTTCCTGCAGTCCAAATACTGCAAGAAAGCACAAACTTTGGCACACAAAGGCTTTAGGGCATTGTCTAAAGGGCTATCTGTTGCATTCACTCAGCTGGCATCTGAGGCAGATAGTGTACTTGGCACACGCCCCCTGGAGGACCATGAATCTTGTTCCTGAGCTATGACAGTATTGAATGGCTGAATCCTGTGCAAACTAAATTAGGCATTGGCAAGTGGTTACATTCTGACACTTCCTTATTCTTTTTCAATTCTGATCAGAGTTTCCGGAGTGGAAAGTAATTGAGAAATAAACCATGTCATTTTAAGGATTGAAAACATTTAATTCAATGTACATTTATGAGATACTGTAAGATATGTTTTGTGTTTCCTCCAGTATTTTACATTTTTTAACAAAATTTTACATACATTGGCAAAGGTGAGACATTTTGGCTTTGCTTGTGTTTATATATTTTGCAATTGGTTCCCAGTCTTTTTGTCGTCATATCACCATCTGTTGAAGAATATATTTCCATTCTTTTTTGCTCTTTGCACCAATACAGCAAGGGTCCAAACAAATGCAAATAATTATTGCTCCCCCTCAACCTGCTAGGCTACATGCTCTCTGAACACCAACACACGCAAGCCCAGACACGCGCAAGCCCAGACACGCGCAAGCCCAGACACGCGCAAGCCCAGACACGCGCAAGCCCAGACACGCGCAAGCCCAGACCCATTCTGGCCTTGATAGTCCTCACTGCGGAGGTCCAGGTTATGTTTTGTTGCGGAGAGTAAGGGACCCACATCTTACTTTAACAAATGCAATAAGAAACTAAAAGCAATGGAATGGAATGCAGACCAGCGGGTCCCCCAGTGATTAGGATTAATTCAAGCATCTCAGTTGATCACCTGTTACACTTTGCAAAAGTGCTCAGGTACTTAAAAGCTTTTCTATAAGGGACTAAGAACAGGGTGCCCACCCACGAGCGATCAGCCAGGTAAGCACTTACCTACCAGACATCAGGTGCCTCCAATAAAGGCTGCTCACCGCACCAGCCAGCTATGGGAAGGGACGTCATGAATAACCCCCAAGGGGTGATATTACTCCGCAGGAAATAGCCTCTGCCATTAAGCACATGGCGGTAATAAGACCCTGGGCACTGAAGGTTTCCCGTGGAATTCTACATCACATACTTTGCCAAACCACTGCGTCGATTGGTGGAAGTCTACGCGGCAGCCAGGACTGCTGGCTCCATACCGGACACTACCAGGAAGGCGGTGATGGTTCCCATCCTGAAACCGGGTAAACCTGCCAACGACCGGTCGGCCTACCACCCACTCTTGATGCTTAACATCGACTATAAAAAACTAAGTAAGATTCTGGCAGCTCGATTATTACCCTGTATGACTAAGTTGATACAACCCGATCAGGTGGGATTTATCCCAGGCCATAATATGGCAGGAAATATCTGCAGACTACTAGCCATCCTGGAGGCGGAAAAGGACGATCATGGGGGTGCTGCAGTATTCGCTGTAGATATAGAAAAAGCGATTGACAACCTGGAATGGGGCTATTTGTACGAAGTGATCACTCACATGGGCCTGGGCGAGGGATTTATTGCTTGGACCCGGCTACTATATACCAGACCTACAGCTAGAGTGTGTACGGGGAGGGTTATTTCCGCAAGTTATCTGGTGGGACGGGGAACGCGACAGGGAAGTCCCCAGTCCCCCCTGCTGTTCGCTCTTGCTATGGAGCCCTTGGCGGCCACTGCCAGGCCTGGAACGCAGTACAGGGGATTGACCATAGGACGCTCTCTGCACAGAATTGCGCTCAATGCTGACAACCAACTTCTTTTCTTGAACGGAGGAGGAGAGGATCTGGGAGGGGCCCGGTCCATAATAGAGCAGTTTAGCTCATTGTCTGGGTTCAGGGTAAATTGGCAGAAGTCCAGGCTCTTTGCTGAAGTGCGAAATACAGATACCTTAGCCGACCGTGCCTAACTGCAGTGGGAACCACGATGCTTGACCTACCTTGGGGTCAGGATATATCACGATCAGACTGACCTCTTTGAAGGAAACTTGGGGCGAGCTCTCAGAGCGCTGAGGACGTCCATCGACTTTTGGAAGACACTACTGCTTTCGATGGCGAGCAGGATAGCCCTCCTGAAGATGGTGGCCCTTCCCAGTCTTCTCTATTTCCTCGGCACGCTTCCCATATGGATCCCAATGCATTCTTTAAAGAGTTAGACTCATTGCGTTCATCTGGTGGCCAGGACGTAGGCGGGTGGCATTGGCAACGATGCGGCACCTGTGACGGCGGGAGGGTTGGCAGTCCCTGATTTCGAGACGTATTATATTGCATCCCAACTGCAGTGGCTGACCAGGGGGCTGGCACAGAGGCGAAACCCAGATCGACCTCCAGGCCCCTTTACGCCACACTTGCTGGACCTCCTCCAAGTGTTTCTCTGGGTGAAAAGATCGGCTGGGACGGACCCGCAGGAACTCAGAGTGCTGGCTAAATGCTTGAACAAAGGGCAACAGAAGATACGAGTTAAGACCCCCTACTCACCTGAACTGCCTTTGGAGATCCTGAAGGCAATTCCACATGGCAGCAATGGGCGAGGCCGTGAACTCTGGATTGAGGCAGGGGCGACGAAAGTAGGAGACCTTTACAGAGATTCTGAGATGCTCCCATTCGAAGAGCTTAACACTGAATTCGATTTGCCCCAGGGGGATTTCTTACTGCACAGAGCGCTTACATCTGCGATACGCAAACACTGGCACACAGGGACCACATTACCGTTGGCGCTACAGAGCTGTCTATACATAGCTCTATCTGCAGGCACCATAAAGACGCCTCTTGCTTGTACAGAGCGCTGAGATCAACAACGGCCGTTGGAATAATTGCGCTCCCAGTCGCTGGAGGAGTTGGGTATTCCAATCATGGTGAAGGACTTGGGTAACATCCTGGCTAGAACAACCAAGGTCTCCAGGAACGCACGTTTTAAGCTTATTAACTACTACGTTCTCCATAGATCCTATCTGACCCCAGAACGCATAGGTAGATATTTCGAGATAAATGACACGGCATGCCCTAGATGAGGGGAAGGCACACATACTACATATGTCCAGGACAGAGATTCTCCACACGATGAAGGGGATTATTAAGAAAGAGGTCCCCCCATACCCCGGGACAGTGCTTGCTAGGATGGTTCCCCCACATGTCTAAGACAAAAGTTACAAGCAAATTCCAAGACTTGGCGGTTGTCCTAGCCAAGCGTGAGATAGCGAGAAATTGGAAAACGCCTAGGGGCCCCCGTATACACACGTGGAGGAAGGAAATGATAAAATGGGCAGGGTGCGAGGGACAAATACTGCTGCGAGAAGCTATGAGAGGGGTGGGGAGTATTAATATAGCCTGAGCATGGGGGACCATGGTAGATAACGTATCCAACCCAGAATGGGACACACCTACAGGGTTGGCTATGGGTTCACCATGAGTTACTCCTGATAGGCGACGCCTTTCCCATTTGGACCGGAGTTGTCGTGCTCTGCGTGCTTACTGAGAAGGAAAATGCTACTTACCAGTATGCATCTGTTCTTGGCATGTAGAGCTGTAGAGTTGTATACTTTAGCATAGATCGCCATCTGGTGTTGGGCTCGGATGTTTGCACTTTGTTTTTGTCTGAAGAAGTCTTTGTAGTCACGAGATTGGTGACTCCTCCTTATGATGATAGTGCGCTTGGGGATCAACTCCATCTTCAGATTGTTTTTCGCCATAAAGGGTGATGATGGAGTTAGTAAGAGAATAGAAAAGGATGTCCATGTAATGTATCTAAATAAGATAATACTGCAACAAATAAAGGTACCCGGGGAGGCGGGTGGGCGTATATAACTCTACAGCTCTACATGCCAAGAACAGATGCATACTGGGTAAGTAGCATTTTCCGTTCGAGGCATATGAGCTGTAGATTGTATACTTTAGCATAGACTATACAGCAGTTGTATCTGTTGCAGTGGTTAGAAAAAGGTTTTTAGTACAGCCTGGCCCACACTAGCCTGTTTTGCCTGCACATCTACACAATAGTGTTTTGTGAACGTGTGCGGTGTAGAACATGTTGCTGCTTTACAAATGTCATCTATGGGAATGTTCCCTAAGAATGCCATAGAAGCCCCTAGTTTGCGTGTGGAATGCGCTCTAGGGGGGAATAGATAATGCCCGCTTTGCTCTTTGGTAGCATATTTGGATGCATTTAACGATCCACCTGGCAATTCCAGCTTTTGATATAGGGTTGCCCTTATGTGGTGGTGAGAAAGCTACACAAAGTTGTTTTGTTTTTCTGAAAGATTTTGTCCTTTCAATGTAGTAAAGGATAGCTCTTTTGACGTCAAGGGTATGAAGAGCCCGTTCTGCTACCGAGTCTGGTTGAGGAAAAAAGACTGGCAGCTCAACAGACTGGTTAAGGTGGAAAGCAGAGACGACTTTTGGTAAGAATTTAGGGTTTGTCCTAAGAACCACTTTGTTGTGATGTATTTGCAAAAATGGTTCCTGTATGGTTAATGCCTGGAGTTCACTAACTCTTCTGAGAGATGTGATTGCTACAAGGAAAGCTACTTTCCAAATGAGAAATTGTACTTCACATTTATGTAAATGTTCAAATCGGGGACCCATGAGCCTGGTAAGGACAATGTTTAGGTTCCACTGTGGAGAGGGTGGAACTCTGGGAGGAATTATCCTTTTAAGGCCTTCCATGAATGCTTTGATAGCAGGTACCTTAAATAATGACAAGTGTTGTCTGTTTTATAGGTAAGCGGCTATGGCAGCAAGATGTAATCGTATAGATGTGTATGCCAGATTACATTTTTGTAGCTGCAAGAGATAACAAATGTTTTGAATTGAAGCATCTAGTGGATCGATTGTGTTATTACAGTAGATAACAAATCTTTTCCATTTAGCTGCATAGCACGCTCTAGTGGTAGGACGTCTAGCCTCCTTAATGATATTCATACAGTCTGGCGGAAGGTTGAGGTAACCAAACTCTAAGATTTCAGGAGCCAGATCGCTAGGTTCAGTTGAGCTGGATCTGGATGCCTTATTTCTCAATGGTTCTGTGTGAGGAGCTTTGGAGAAAGGTGCAACTTTTGATGTGGAACTACTGAGAGTTCCAGCAGGGTTGTGAACCATGGTTGTCGAGCCCATGTTGGAGCAACCAGAATCATTGTGAGAGACTGTTGTTTGAGCTTGCGCACCAGTAATGGAATGAGCGGGAGAGGCAGAAAAGCGTACGCAAATCTGCCTGACCAGTTCATCCATATTGCATTGCCTTTGGACAATGGGTGTGGATACCTGGAGGCAAAGCTTGGGCATTTTGCGTTTAAATGTGTGGCAAACAGATCTATGCCTGGGTGGCCCCACATCTGAAAAAACGGATGAAGAACTTGTGGATGAAGTTCCCATTCGTGGATGTGCTGTGTCTGACTGAGCAGATCCGCAATTTGATTGTGTACCCTGGGAGATGTTCTGCTAAGAAGTATATTTTTTGAGGAATGGCCCATCTCCATATGCTTTGCGCTAGGCGTGAAAGCTGCAGAGAGTGTGTCCCCCCCTGTTTTTGTACATGGTACATTGCTGTCATATTGTCCGTACGAACTAGGACAGCTTTGCCTATGAGATGTATTTGGAATGATTTTAATGCGAGAAAAATCGCCAGTAATTCCAGGTGATTGATGTGGAGCAGTTTCTGTTGAGGGGTCCACGTGCCCTGAATGGTATGGTTTAAGAGATGGGCTCCCCAGCCGGTGAGCAATGCGTTTGTTGTTAGCACTATCTGTGGAGCCAGGTCTAGGAACGTCCGCCCTTTGGAAAGGGTTTGTGTGTTCCACCACTGCAGAGAGCGATGTGCACAGCTGTCCACCAACACCAGATCTGTAAGCTGACCTTGAGCCTGGTTCCACTGATGTGCTAAACATTCTTGTAATGGACGCATTTGGAGTCTTGCGTAAGGCACGATGAAAATGCAAGAGGCCATCATCCCTATTAGCTGCATGAACACTCGAGCTGGTAGTGAGTGTTGAGGTTGAAATTTTGTTATGAGAGCTTGCATGCTGGCTATCCTGACTGGATTGGGGTATTCAAGGGCTTTTGAAGTATCTATTGTGGCGCCTAGATACTGTTGTGTGTGGGACGGTTGAAGATGCGACTTGGTGAGGTTTATTGTGAATCCTAAGTCGTGCAGCAGCTGGACTGTTTTGTGTGTGTGGTGCACACACTTGCTGTGTGACTTGGCTTTTATGAGCCAGTCGTCGAGGTAAGGAAACACATGAATGTGTTGTCTTCGCAAGTGAGCTGCTACTACTGCGAGACATTTTGTGAAGACCCTGGGTGCTGTAGTCACTCCGAATGGGAGGACTTTGAATTGGTATTGGTGACCGTCCAGTACAAATCGTAGATATTTCCTGTGAGCAGGGTGAATGGGAATGTGAAAGTAGGCGTCCTTGAGATCTAGAGTGGCAAGGAAATCGCCTTGTTGGAGCAGTGGGAGGACCTGTTGGAGTGACCATGTGAAAGTGGTCGGATTGTATGTACAGGTTTAACGGTCTTGAGGTCTAATATTGGCCTGAGAGTACCGTCCTTTTTTGGGATGAGGAAGTAAAGGGAGTAAACCCCTGTACCTTGATGGTGTAGGGGAACCGGTTCTATTGCGTGCTTTTGCAAGAGAGAGAATCTCTTGTTTTAGAAGTGTTAGATGTTCTGTGGACATTGGACTTTGTTTGGGAGGTATGTGCGGGGGAGTAGAAGTGAGTTCCAGGCAGTAACCATATTGGATAATTTGTCTCACCCACCTGTCTGTTGTGATGGAATTCCAGACAGGTAGGAACTGTGATAGTCTTCCCCCGACCGGAATGGAATGGTCTGGGGGGAGTGGAGGGAAGTTTTGTGGTAAGGGAGGTTCGGGTGTTATTACAGCGGCCTCTTCCTTTGCTGTTATTTCCTCTGTAACCCCCCTAAAATATCCTCTGTTAGAGGAAGTTTGAGTGGGGCTTTTGTAGGAAGAAGTGTTGTCTGTCCCAATGGTTTTGGAGGTGCCCCTATAAAAGGAGCGACGAAAGGAACCTCTAGTTGTTGGTGACTGTAAGGCCCCCATGGACTTAGCTGTTTCAGTGTCTTTTTTCATCTTCTCTAAAGATGTGTCTACAGTAGGTCCAAATAAGTGTCCTTGATCAAAAGACTGATTAAGAATTTGAGACTGCACCTTCTGTTTAAAACCAGATATGCGTAGCCATGCGTGCCTGCCCCAGTAAAACGCTTGTGTTAACGGCACAAGATGCCGTGTCCGCTGCATCAAGAGCACATTTGATAGAGGTGTTTGTAATTAGTTTTCCCTCTTGTATGAGGTCGTTAGCTTTAGACCTATATTGTTCTGGAAGATGTTGCATTAATGTCTCCAGTTCATCGTAATGCGCCCTGTCATACCTGGCCAGCAAAGCTTGGGCGTTGGCAATGCGCCAGTAATTTGCCGCCTGTGACGCAACCTGTTTACCAGATGCGTCCAATAATTTAGATTCTTTATCCGGAGGAGGGGCATCACCTGTTTGTGAATTTGCCCGTTTTCGGGCATTTGACACTACTAGAGAATCTAGAGGGAGCTGCCCCTTGATATAAGCTGGATCATTTGGAGCTGGTCTATATTTTCTATCAACCCTGGGGTTGAGAACTCTAGCCCTGACGGGGTCTTTAAATACATCAGGGGCATGTTTAATCATACCTTTTAACATAGGTAAAGTACTTGTTGACTTTTGTGATTGTGTAAAAGTCTCTAATAAAAAATCTTCCTCCAGGGGGTCGGAGTGTAATTCTACCCCATGATATTTGGCTGCTCTATTTATGAGTTGCGCAAAACCTATGTTGTCGTCTGGAGGGATGGTTTAGATGGATATGAGTCTGGCTCAGGTATATCTGGGACATTAGTATAATCCTCTCCAGGGTCAGGTGGTGGGATACTGTGGATATCATCATCATCATCATCATCATCATCATCCCCTTGTGGGTCTCCATCCCCATCCCCACCCCCAAAGTCATCTTCATCATCTTGTGGTGCAGGTGAAGAAGGAAGCAGTGGAGAGTGTGCTGGAGAAATTGGTATAGTTTGAAGATTTGGAGGGGGAGAGGAGGGTCTGAAAGGTGAAGTTGCTATGTCTTTCTTCTTTAAGGGTACCTCAGGTGCTTCTGAGGTGTCCAATTTCCTCTTTTTAGGTGGTATTGTTGTTACATAATCTGTAACAGGGTCAATGTGTAGGATTTTTTGTTTCGGATCCGATGGATCTGGTTGAAACAGTTCTTTGGAGCCATTGTCTTTTTTCGGCACCGACGATTTTGGTTCCGAGTGGTGCTTTGATTTAGTCTCTGTAGCTTTAGGAGGGGTCTTGGTCTCCTTATGCTTTGGTGGAGTTTGAGTCCGAAATCTTTTTCGGCTCCGAGGATTTATGGTGTTTTTTCGGGTCCGAGGGCTTGTCCTCGGTGTGTTTTGGTGCCGAAAAGCTCGGCGTCTAAGCCGTCTTTGGTGCCGATGTAACAGGGCGTGGCACTGTGTTTGTTTTCGGCTTTTGTTTCGGTGTCGGGGATTGTTTTTCGGTACCGGTACGCGGCTGACTCTGTCCCGAGCCGCCTGAAGGCTTTTGTTTGGGCTTCGGAGCCGGGACGGAGGGCGGGGCATCTGAAGTATTATCTCGGTGTCGACCTGAGCCCGAAGGCGAAGGTGTTACCGGAGCCTTATCTTTTGGATGGGGCAGGGGTGTTGAGCTCGGTACTCACGATCCGTTGACCTGGAGTAACCGTCTGATCCTCGGCATCTGAGTCGTCTGCCTCGGAGACGCTGATGTCTTCATCCTCCGGTTCTTGTGGAACATCGGGGCCTGCATCGAAGATGTCGTCCGGCGCCAAGGTAGTTGATAGAGTGCTATTGCTCTAGAACCCCTAGCTTGCAAAATGCGTCCGAAATATGCAGCTACAGCTTTGCGATTTAATTTGCGACCCATTGCCATATCATTATATGCGGATGATATGGTACTCTACCTCAGAGACCCTGGGAGTAACCTCTCTCCGATGCTTCGAGAATACATAAAATTCGGAAGGCACTCGGGTTTACAAATAAACTGGTCAAAATCAGCGGTGATACCATTAACAACTAATACCAAAGCTCCACCAATGGAATTCCCATTGATCTGGCAAGAAGATCCTATAAAATACCTAGGTATTTGGATACACCGGGACTCTGAATTAGTGATTCGACACAACTATGGTACAGCAATTGATAAATTAGAAACGCAAATAGCCCGTTGGGTCACCCTGCCCCTATCACTAGCAGATAGGGTATCCTTAGTTAAAATGGTCCTCCTTCCTAAATTATTATACTTATTCACTAACATCCCCATCCCCCCCCCCAGCGCCCGTCTTTCATCGGCTATGCTCCCTCGTGAATAAATTAATATGGGTGGGCAAACAAATCAGGATCAGCTTACATACAATGACCTTAGATTACGCTGCAGGAGGCTTTACGGTTCCCGATCTTTATTTATATTATTTATGTGCGCAAGCGCAATATGCATATTTCTGGTACCATCCAGTGCAGTATCTCCCATACCTTGCAGTGGAGGATGGAGACGCTCACCCCATCTCCCTAGCAAATGTATTGCCACACTCGAGACCTCATTTGACTAAAAAGGAAATTAATACAATTCGCACGACGTCCTTGGCATGGAAACGAATTGGCCAACTCACAATTAAAACTCCACTATACGCACCGAATCTGCCATTAGAACAACATCCTGCCTTATCGGTGACGCAAGAAAAGAATAGTATGGGGCTAATCGAGCAGATTGGTATCACTACAATGGGTGATTTATATCCAAATGGGCGATTTCTGTCACCGACTGATTTAACATACGTAAGCAATCAAAAGCTATTATTCAAATTTGCTTATCATAGACTACGTGCAGCAATCCAGATATTATACCCCACATTCCCAGAAGAGCCCCCTTCCCTAGAAACGCTGCAGCTATTACTAACTGCCACAGATAATAAACATATAGTGGCTCGACTCTATAAAGCCTTGCAAAAAGAAATTGGCTCTGATACACGAAAAGCGCATGACCGGTGGAATAAGGTACTAGACGTCCCACTGACAGCAGATGAATGGTAGACCTGTTGTGCACGGACTGCCCTCTTAACGCCAAATGGTAACCTACGCATAATACATTTTAAATACCTACATCAAGTATACCATACCCCACTACATCTACATAAACACGGGCTGTGCGATGATGCAAAATGTAAACGCTGTAGGGCAGATGCAGCTGACTTTGTGCACCTAGCATGGCGATGTGAGAAAGTAAGACTATTCTGGGAGCAAGTAGTGCAGTTATTGAATGAGATTATGAACTGTAAATTGGATTGTACATTACAACTACGTCTACTGGGACACTTAACACATTTAAAATCTGCAAAGAAAAAATTAGCTGCAATCCTATTGCTCCTGGCAATGCATTGGGACAGCAGAAAGAACCCTACTATGACTCAATGGATACTGGACTCAATTTATTGTAAAGATAATTTTCTGATTTATGCAGAGGAATTACCTGCAGCTGCTAGACCAACTAATTTCTGGGAACCACTCACCACTTACTTACGGGAACACCCTGATATGCTAAAGGTTGATGGATAAATATTATATATTGTAAGATGATGTAGCGTTGTCACTCTATACCAAAGACCTGATGTACAATGAATGCACAACTATGTTATGGAAATGTATTATATGTGGAATGGATAATGCAGACTGACTTGATGATATGAAAGAATATAAATGGTTATATTTGTTAGAAACGTATAAATAATTTTTTTTTTTAAAAAGGTAGTTGATCGAGACATTATGTGACGTCGAGCCCGGCGATCACGTGTGGTCTTCTTGGATCTGAAGGAAGCACAGGCCTCGCAGTCTTTGTCCTCGTGCTCTGGAGAGAGGCAAAGGTTACAGACCTCGTGAAGATCAGTGTGTGGGAATTTAGCACCACACAGGGGGCATTTTTTAAAAGGAGTTCTTTCTATTGACTGCAGGGCCTGATGGCGCAGATAGGCCCAACGGCCCACGTCGACCGGAATCGAAGGTCTTGATGAATTTTTGGATGCGCGTCGAAGGGGAACGCGATCGAAACAATACCGTCGAGCGGTGAGGGATTGCGCGTCGAAGGGGGATCGAGTACGACACCGACCCGGAGCGCAGCAATTTACATCCGAACCCGATGGCGGAAAAAAACTATCTGAAGATGGAGTCGATGCCCATGCGCACTATCACCATAAGGAGGAGTCACCTATCTCGTGACTACAAAGACTTCTTCAGACAAAAACAAAGTGCAAACATCCGAGCCCAACACCAGATGGCGATCTATGCTGAAGTATACAATCTACAGCTCATATGCCTCGAACAAAATGCTTCTTTTTGAATCTCCCACGTCCCCTTGATTTATATGCTGTCATACTCCATAAGCAACACTGCTTATTGATATTGTTACACTGTTGTACTGACTCATGGGGTGAAGGGGCATAGGGGTATAGTTTGAGAGATTATTGTGTGACATTGCCATGATTTACTGTTGACATATACAATGTAACTTCATAGATTCGGATGGATCAACAACAAAGGCAGTGAATATATTGTTGAATATCTAAAAATCAATAAAATCTGTTTACAAAAAAAATAAGCCCCAAGGGGTAACCATGTATTCAGGTAGTGACTACTTTGTGGTACGCTGTTCAGGCACCCATCTTGCGACCCAGAGCTTTTCTACCTACCCGGTAAGGGTGGCGCTCATCCTGGAAGTATGTCAGCAGGTTCAGGACACAGCGCAGAATACAGAGTCTCTCTTCATAGTAGTAGTCTGCGATCTACAAGAGAATAAAGAGTATCACTTCCAAATAAAAAATGTCCCCTTGCCTTGCCTCTGATCCAACAGATCAAATAGTATTAACCAAGAAAAGGTGAGAAGTGTGGCTTGTTCATCGAAGAAAACAGGTCTTCAAAACAGCATGCCTCACTTGTGCCTTGCTTCTGGGACCCACATTTAGGAAGTAGTGGTCAGACTATCCACCAATCCCAGGCTGCAATGAGATATTGGTGTTGAGCTGCCTCCCGGCTTGTAAACTATGAGAGCCATCTCGCAATCTAGTGTTTCATACTGGGTCGTTTAGATTGGCTGAACATTGTTCTGTTGAAAGATAACCTAATCTTATTTATAAAAAGGATATACTGAGGGCTTAATTACCAAAGATGCAAGGATTTTCATAGAATGGTACTGAAACAGTCTGAGTAATGTGGAAATCTGAAGCTACTGTATGGGTGAACCTTGGATGTATTCTACTCTTGCAAAAAGCAGCTAACACTTCCTTTACAACTAGTTTGTCTAGCACTGTATTAAATCCATACTGGTCCAAGCTTAGAGGGATGATCAAGTGCCTCAAAATAACAGCCTAATAATTTAAAGCTGTATAGAAGGCTCTTCTTAGAATCTGCTCAGTGGCCCTTCGCTGGCCGGTCACAGAGGTGTGATCACCGTCAGCTCGTGTTGAGGGATGAAAAAGAAACAAGTTACTCGTGTAGGTGCTATGTTTGTGGTATTTTTGTAGCAAAAACCAAGCCAACAGGCAGTGGAGCACTTTACAGGGTCAAAGACAAGCATAAAGTCAACAAGAGACTGGCGAGGTAGCTTAATGAACAGGATGTAGTCTTTTGAAAGCGAGGGCTTCAACTCTTTCCTAAATGACCGGTAACAATAGTTTTGAAGCTCTAGTAGAAACACATAACATGACTGTTGCGCCATCGAGCGGGTGAAGCTGAAAAGCAGTACTACCTTTTGTTAAAACCAAACTTTTTTTTCTTTGGGACCCACACCCTTTTCAGTCACCGCCACCGTATGAAAAGCTTAAAATGGGGAGTTGAACTAGTACCCCCCAGTCTCCTCTGGCTAGTTTGCATTGCCTAGCAAGATTTCGTTTAAAGGGACCCACATGTAATCTGTTGATGGGTGAGAGGAACAGAAAAGGACATTACACCCAACAAAAGATTGCATGCTCTGAATGATAATTTCTGCAGAGATTCCATCTTCCTCTTTATATGCGAACTCTCTCCACTGCACCCTGTACTCTGTCCGTAGCATTGAACCCTTGCTAGTGGGTTTGGTTTTCAGCATGATTTCATTCACTAACAATCCAGTGACTATGGAGGTGCCATCATTCTGTGATGATGCATCAGTTTGGAGACTGAACAGAAATCTTGCTTTCAAGGCAATGGTAAATGTGTAGGCCCTCTCCCATCAGACGAGCTGTACCACTGGAAATATACACTCCCTTTCGAATGAGCAACTCAACGAATACTATAGAACTAGAGATCAGTGAGTTCAGTCCAAGCTGAATTGTCTTGAATAGTAACAGAATTCTCCAACTGAAAACCTCGGATTTTGTGGGTAAAGTGTGGCTAGGAATATGGAAAGAATATATCGGACCTTTTTCACAAAGAAAGTCTCCTCTTCTGAAGGTAATGTGCTTTGGAGGGCTTTACATGGCTCGAACAGTCAGCGGGATTTTGGAGCTTTGCAAAACCTGCCGTACATGTACTCTGAGTCACACCAATCTGCCCACGAGGCCTCCCCTGTGTACACCAAAGTGCTCTTTGAAGGGTTGAGCTCTTTAATGGGAAGACCCACACAGTCGTGTATCTGGGGAAATGTCACAGCCCTGCAATCGTTCCTGGTGCATGGTGAATTTGACACGGTAGTAGAGCGCAGCGCCTTAGAGGTTGACAAGAAGGCGATCCTTGGGTACCGGATAGACTTTAATACAATTATCACATTAACCTTTTCACCTAGACCATAAAATAGGTTGTAGTGTCCAGCTTGTCCAACTCCACCACTCCAAACTTTACCAAATAATTTGGTATCCTCAAAAGGCACATTTGGGATTCTGGCCTGGATACCAGGACATCAGTTACTGATTGTAACCTAAACAAAACCACTTGCTGAAATTCTACAATATCGACCAAAGTCTTCATGGTCTGGCTACAGCTTTCTAGAGGACGCATCTTGCTGAAGTACTACATCGAGCAGTTCTTATGTTTCAAAATACTGTGCTACGAACTGGTTCTCCACAGCATTAAGCTTGGAACCCTAAGTCTGGTTCCTGTCAGGCTTACAGACCACAGGCCATCTCCTGGCAGCTCCCAAAATAACAACCTGGAGTAACCTGGCCACACAGAGCTTCATCTTCAGGAGCACAGGCACTTTATTGGAAATGACAATCTGCACTAACTTAGCCAGAGAGGTCCATCTTCAGGGGCACAGGCACTTTATTGGGTATGACAACCTGGACTAACCTGGTCACTCGGAGAGGTCCATCTTCAGGGGCACAGGCCCTTTATTGGCTATGGCAAGATAAGGTGTATTTAAAAAGAGAGCTTCGTAATTAGAGGACATCTGGCCCCAGAAAAGGAATGAGATGGGAACTTGTGTGGTAGTATTTGAGGGTTTTATCACTTCCACAGGAAGCACGAGTTAACACATCACATACAGAGCCATTTAGAGTCTTTGCTACTCAGTCTATCGATACTATGCTATAAACAAGTGGCCTGAGGAGGCTGGGAATTCAGGGAGCATTGAGGAGACGAGCACTGTACTCACTCAATCTCTTCCTTCCTGTCAGTCAGGGACAGATGATCCTTCTATACATCATAGCCAGCTCCAGAAAGAATGGGTTCAATGAAAAAGGTTCCAGATTTAACGGTTGCAAAGTTTTAGGGTTTGGAGAGACGGGCACTATGTAACCTGCACTCAGATCTGCCAGAGGGGATGAGGCAGCTGGATAAAGCACCAGCAAGCACTTTCCAGGAGCTTGCGCCTTTCGCTTTACAAAATAGCAACAGGCTTTTATGAGTCATGAAGTCAGTTTTTTTTATATTCTTTCCTAGGGGAAGAGGAGAACATCACCTGGTGGGAGAGAATCTTTTCAAAACTCTGGGGTGAGACTCGGGTGAGTTGCTATCGACAATCTCAATTCAACAGTCTTTTCTGAATTTGTAAGAGCTCAAACTAAAGACCCTTCACTCAGAGTACGGTTAAAACCCATCATGGCCACCAGGAGCAGGGGACAGGGCGCATCCACTCATTGGCTGTTGCTGAAAGGGCTCAATGATGAGGATGGGCCAGTGTGTCAAAGCTGAAATACACTGACAGCACACAGCCGGTCAACGATCAATTACTAATAACGTTAAAGTTCAAAGATCCACTAAACGAGAAGCTCAGAACCGTCACACGTCCACCCAGTGACTGCAAACACCAGTCACATCAAGGCGATCACCGCACATTACAATGAAAGATTGTAATCCTATTGATCACCAACGTGGGGCATTTTTTACATAACAGACATGCAACAAAAAAACTATTTCTCAAGAAGTAAAGACACAAGGGAAGCAGGGGCCCTCGTTCTCTCAATGCCAGAGAACCTGAGAGTCTGATTGAAAGCATTAACAAAGACTTAGAGAGGCTTTACTCTCACAGAGCAGAGGAACAAGGATCAGGGTCTCTCCTTCTCAAAAACCACAGACACACATCAAAGAAAATAGGAAGCCAAGCATGTATAGGTCAAAGACCGGAGTTAAGTGCCTCATGTCCACAAAGCTTGCAAGCATTCACGAATCAATAAATCTCTCTCTCACCCCCTCTCTCATTCTCACAGAATAAATAACACCTCATTTCCAGAGCAGCCAAACAGAGAAAACCGTGTCTTTAATTGCTAAAGAGAAAACGCATGCAGGGGTAGGGAGAGAGGTTAGACAAACAGACCGATTGGCAAATTAGATCGAAAGAAGGGTCATATACTGGAGCGACTAACCTTCAGCATCAGGGCCTGACTTTGCCTCTCATCCTGCAGGACAGACTGGAAGTAAAACAGAATGGTTTGTGAGGTCAGGCAGACAACAAGCACAAAGCATACAGCACATGTGGGGCGATCACATGACACTAACCAGTGCTCCACAAAATGCCCAAAGCAACCTACAGCGCATACCCGTCCCAGACAGAAATGATAATTAAGAACAGCTTTGGCCAACAATGGGAGAATAGATGCTAGTGTGTCACAAACCTTAAAAACGCTTGCTTGCCCAGATTGCCTCGAAATGCAGGCCCAGATGAAGGCTCTTTCAATTCCAGTGCTAACCACAACATGTAATGAGCTGACTTCAAGATAGAAACAATGCTTCCACAGTAGCAGCTTTTAGAATGCTAGGTTTACCGACAAAATCTCAGCCGTCCCAACTACCAGCACCGAAAACACCCTGAACATGAGATCACCATGACATACTTAAAGACCTTAGATTGTGGGCGGGGCATTACTGAAACATTTAGCCATTATAGGGCCAAACTATCGTTTCCTAAAGCAAAGATGGCAGAAAATGTTATTTATTGGCACGTGTCTACTCGTATGTTAGTGGAGCTATACATAATCAGAGAACCTTTGCTGTTTGCCTTTATATTTCTGGAAAATAAACATTTCTCAGGGTTAACTGAAAGGCAATGTTACTAGAAACTTGGTGTTTCAGACATGCCCTAACATGCGGACCCCAACACGGTACCCTGCATACAGTGGCCCTTTTAAGAGGTGATTTTTAAAGGGTTTTAATGGTTTTACTGAATGACAAAGTATGTCAACAGGAAACAGACACAGGAAGCTTCTAAATAGACCCTTGTTTTGTTTGGCTCAGAACTGTAGGTCATACGAACGGCATAAGTGGGAAGTACCAAACATCAGGTAAGAGTAGTCATTGTTTACACTTTATTGGCTTTGACTGTACAACGCGACTTTTAAGGAAAACTACTTTAGCAGTGCTAAAAAAGGTTTATGTGCGGGCACACATTCCATTTGTCAACTCATCTTTTCAGTCAGACATGTCTGTAACTTCAAGGTGTAGCACTCTTACCATTTTAGAATAAAG
Source organism: Calotriton arnoldi (assembly GCA_963921515.1). Taxonomy (NCBI): domain Eukaryota; kingdom Metazoa; phylum Chordata; class Amphibia; order Caudata; family Salamandridae; genus Calotriton; species Calotriton arnoldi. Next base: position 1,428,444 of record CAWUFW010000971.1, read on the forward strand.
AAGTCCAGCATAGGTTTCCTTTCTCCTCTACTGAGATAACTTAGTATTTAAGGACTGCCCCAAGAACATTAATTCAAGTGTCCCACACATTAAAGCTAAAAGCGAGAATTGCTGGTGTGATACAAGGAAGTTATAACATGAAGCAATTTTTATTGAAAGGTAACATACTTCATATACAATCCAAAGTTGCTATGTATAATCCCAACCAGCATTTCTGCTTGTATTCCACTCTTCATCAACCCTCAGGTCCGGGTTTCATACCTACATGCGAGGGACACTATGATCCACCACCCATTTCACCACATCAACAGTTGTCCCAGGTTTCAATGCCTGAAGTCCAACGCTTGCAGTCTGTGTGGACATGTTAGGCCTCCCCGTATTCCACTCAAGATTGATCACTGGCTGCCATATTTGTTGATTTTCTTTCTGCTGGTTACTAAAGTTGTACATCAATTTTTCCATGGCGATCGGAGTCCATCAATTAGTTTACCACAGATTTAAAGTAGGAGCCTCCTGTTTTTTCCAATCTGCGGCTATCAACTGCTGAGCAGCCATAAGCATCTGATTAACCAACCCCTAGTCCATTCATACAGACGTACTGCCTCAGGGTCTTTAAGGCCCAATAATAGAACTTTGTGCAACTCGAATAGGTTACCCAATTACTCGACTAACTGCTTCTTTCCAAAAGTGCCTTGGTTTGGTACAAGACCGCCACACATGCAAGGCATTGAGCCCTGCTTCCCCACACCTCCAACAATAAGGATAAGTTACTTACCTGTAATCCTAGTTCTCTTCCAGGGGTATCCTCATCAAAGTCATAAGCACTGAATATTCCCGCCCATGTGCGGGGACCCCGGAAATAATAAAAAAATATATATGAAAAAAAAATATATATATATATATACATACATACATACATACATACACACACATACACATATATCATTTATTCTCATACCAATGCAGCCCCCAAATAGGAGGCTAAACAATGCCATAATAAAGAACTGCTTTTGTAAACACAATGAATATATAGACCACAGGAGGGCAAGTATCACTTGAACTCTTTTTAATGAGTAAAACTCATGAAAACTGCAAAAGAGCAAGCATTGTTAGCCTACAGGCTGCATTGTAAACCAATAGCATAGAAAATGAAAGCAATTGTACAAAAAACTGGCACCGTGTGTTTAAGGCAGCCATGACCCCCAGCTTCCCATCATGCCTTAGGGGTGACAGGTCAGTTCTTCTTTGCGGAGACCCAAAGATCAGGACACAAAGATAAAGCTTAACAACAAAACAACAGTCTCATTTGCCTGGGGAGGCGGGTGGGTTGCTTATGACTTTGATGAGGATACCCCTGGAAGAGAACTAGGATTACAGGTAAGTAACTTATCCTTCTCTTCCAGGGGATCCTCATCAATAGTCATAAGCACTGAATAGAATAGCAAGCCCATCCTCCGCCTGCGGGCAATGAGAAGGAATGACCCAACAAACAACCATAATTTATCAGTGTTGGAACAGATTCCTCAAGGTGGCCTGGCCTACTTGGGTGTCTGCTCTGGTATCTGAATCAAGACAATAGTGTCTTGTAAATGTATGTATAGATCTCCAAGTAGCTGCTTTACTGATCTCAGAAATCGGTACATTATTAAGGAAAGCAGTTGTAGCCGCTTTTCCTCTAGTGGAATGAGCTTTGGGTGTAGAACAGAGTGGCTTTTGTGCTAACTGATAAGCCAATTTGATACCTTGAGATGGAACGCTTGGAGGCTGGACAACCTGTTCTGATCGAGCCATAATTAATGAATAGTTGATCAGATTTTCTAATTGATTTAGACCTGACCAAGTAGAACTTTAAAACCCTTTTCAGGTCTAATGAGTGAAGAGACCTCTCAGCTGGAGTAGAGGGGTTAGGAAAAAAGTTCGGTAGTGAAATGGTTTGGTTGACATGGAAATCTGACACCACCTTCGGAAGGAAGGAGGGAGGGGTGGGTTCTTAACACAACTCTAGTGAGATGAAACACCGTGTATGGTTCTTTTGAGCAGAGAGCTTGAATTTCGCTCACTCTGCGAGCTGAGGTAATCGCCACTAAGAAAGCTACCTTCCACGTAAGGTGTTGTAGGGTTGCTTTATGGATAGGCTCAAATGGGGGACCCATCAGTTTAGCAAGAACCAAGTTCAGCTCCCAAGGGGGTGAAGGAGGCCGAACAGGAGGGTAGACCTTCTTTAGACCTTGTAAGAAGTCCTTTACTACCTGTAGTTGAAAAAAGGACGGCTGAGAAGGAGAGCGCCTATATGCCGTAATGGCAGCTAGGTGCACCTTAATGGAAGAGAATTTTAGGCTTGCCTTAGCTAAGTGAAGCAGGTATGATAAAATCACTTCCTCCTGCCCCTTGGTAGAATTACAATTATTTTGCACACACCATAAGTAAAAACGTTTCCATATACAAGCATAGGAGTGCCTTGTGCAGGGTCTTCTAGCTTCTTTCAAGATGGTCATGCAGTCTTGAGGGAGTCCTAAATGACCATACTGGAGGACCTCAGGAGCCATGCTGCCAAGTTCAGTGAGGGAAGGTTGGGGTGATGAATGCTCCCGTTCATCTTGGACAGCAGGTCCGGTCTGCACGGCAGTCTCCTGTGTGGGCATTCTGACAGGTGCAGAAGGTCCGGGTACCACCATTGTCTGGGCCAGTCTGGAGCAATCAGAATCATCCTCGTGTCTGAGTGCGAGAGTTTGGTCACCACCTTCCGTAGGAGTGGATGAGGTGGAAAGGGGTACACAAATGCCCCTGACCAGCTGATCAAAAGGGCATTCCCTTTCGACCCTGGTCGGTAGTACCTTGAGTCGAAGTCTCGGCATTTTTTGTTTGTGTCGTCCGCGAACAGATCGATGCTTGGACGACCCCATTCTTGGAAAATGTCTTCGACGACTTCATCGTTTAGAACCCAGTCCTGCTGGTCCTCGTAGTGCCGACTGAGTCTGCCTGTGAATTCTGCTCTCCCGGTAGGTGTATTGCTGTCATCGATAGATTTCTCGCTAAGAGCCAATGCCAGAGGGCCTGAGCTTCCAGCGATAGAGTCCTCGATCGAGTTCCTCCCTGTTTGTTCAGGTAGTACATGGTGGTCGTATTGGACAACAATTCCTATGCACACGCAACAAAGAGTAAGAGGTATATAACACTGTTCTTGTAATTCTGACAAAGGAGAGACAAGTTCTTGATCCGTTGTAGTTCGTTTTAATACGGGTTTTCTTATGCAATGCAGCCAACGCGCGTTTCGTCAGTGGGTCGTGACCCCTTGACTTCTTCAGGGCTTTCTGCACAAATGATTGATGCTCTCAATCTATCCACCGGTGATACTTCCAACCCGGTTGGGCATGTAAAAATCTTAAGTCTTCATGTAAAATTAAATTCAGTTCTCCAATCCAAAGAAATACTTGTCCGAGCCTCTCTGCAATTAATTTGTAGGCTCCTAGTGCAGCGGTCTCAATCTAAAAGCCCATATGAACACGATCAGGCGGCGAAATAAGACGTCTAGTGCCAGACCGTAGCGACTACGCCTCACGTCCAGTGTGATCCCGGGATCTCTGTCAACCGGATACACAACCCGTATTAAAACGAACTACAGCGGATCAAGAACTTGTCTCTCCTTTGTCAGAATTACAAGAACAGTGTTATATACCTCTTACTCTTTGTTGCGTGTGCATAGGAATTGTTGTCCTGTTTCTGCCTTGGACCTCTTTGTTCAGGTTTTGGGGGTTTAAGGGATATTTCCCCCACCTATAGCACCGCGAATACTCTGTAACTTTATACTGATCACGTTATTTGGTATAGCGCTGACACAATACGCCTGTGTGAATTAATGTCCCTTCCTCCTTCCATGGTGGTCGTATTGTCCGTCTGTACTAGAATGGAATTCGTCTGAATCGAAGGGAGGAAAGCCTTGAGAGCCAGCTGAACAGCCCTCAGCTCCAGCATGTTGATGTGGTACAGCTGCTCTTTTGTTGACCATCGACCTTGAGTCTGGAGGGACCCCATGTGAGCTCCCCAGCCCTGAAGGGGGGCATCCGTGATCAATGATTGGGAGGGAGGTGTCTGATGGAAAGGAATCCCTACCAGTAGATTCTCCTGCCGCATCCACCATGGGATTGATGCTCTGGCTGCTACCGACAGTTGTATCCTGTCGTCCCACCGAGCCGTTCTTTGATCCCATTTGTCCTCCAGGTCCTGCTGTAAAGGACGCATTCTCAGCCTGGCATTGGGGACAAGAAAAATGCAGGATGCCATCGATCCTAGGAGAGATGCAATCTGACGGACCAACGGAAAATTGGTGCTTAAGATCTGCTTGCTTTTCAGTGTGATAGATAACAGTCCTCCGAAGGAAACACTTTTCCTATTGCGGAGTCGACTGTCGCACCCAGATAATGAATTCTTTGCGTGGGTTGCAGAGTCGACTTTTCGAAGTTGACATGGAGACCCAGCTGCTGACAAAGGCCTAGACACTGTTGGAAATGATTCCTCACGCTCTGGGGGAGGGACCTTTCAGGAGCCAGTCGTCCAGATAGGGGTACACAAAGATGCCCCTGAGTCGTAGAGCATCTGCCACTACTGCTATGCACTTTGTGAACACTCGGGGAGCTGATTTCAACCCGAAGGGCAGCACTTTGAACTGATAATGGGACGATCCCACCAGAAAACGTAGCAACTTTCTGTGATGATGACTGATCGGGACATGAAAGTATGCATCTTGCAGATCCAGCGAACACATCCAATCTCCTTGTTGCAGATGTGGATATATTTGATGAAGAGCCAACATGCGAAACTTTTCTTTTTTGATGGACTTGTTGTGTCCGAAGGTCTATAATAGGTCTGTACTCTGATTTCCGACCTTTCTTCTTCACTAGGAAGTATCTTGAATATACTCCTTGACCTCGTTGCGCTATAGGAACCTTCTCGATGGCCGACTTTCGCAGAAGGATAGATACTTCCCGCTGCAGCATTTTCATCTGGTGGCATGTTTTCACTGGTGGGATCGAAGGAGGTCGATGTCGAAAACGTAGAGAGTACCCATTCTGCAGCGTAGCTAACACCCATTGGTCTTTTGTGATACCATGCCACTCTTCTAGATGATTGGCAATACTTCCCCCCCCACTGGAGTGGGAAACGGCGATGGGGGAAGCGGACACTCTTTGTTTAGCTGGTGTTTTTGCCGAGGCAGTAGACTGAAGAGGGGTTCCTCTTCCTCTGGGGGTACGACGGCCCTGGTAATGGGATTTCGATTGAAGCTGCTGCTGCTGTTGCCTCTGCCAGTGAGGGATTTGAACCCTCTGATGGAAGGGCCGCCGATCGTAGGGCCTGTAACGGCGTCGGAACTCTCTTTTTCTCAAGTCCAACCGCCTTCAGAGTATCAAGTTCCGACTTCATCCTTGACATCTCCTCATCAGTGTGAGTGGCAAACAAAGATGAGCCTGAAAAAGGGAGGTTGAGAATTCGAGACTGCGCTTCCGGTTTAAGCACAGTAAGACGGACCCAGGATGATCATCTGGCGCTGATTCCATGCGCATAGGCCTGTGCAGATAGCGGCGCTCTATCAGCTCTGGCGCTGATCACTTGGTTTGCTACTAAGCTGCCTTCCTGTAAAATGTCCTCGAAATCTCTGCGGTCTTCCCTCGGCAGCTTTTCTGTGAATCTTTGGAGGGAGTCCCACAAGGATCTGTCATAGCGCCCCAACAGAGCCTAAGCGCTGGAAACCATCATGGAGGCTGACGTGCCACAGACCTTTCTCCCCCACGCATCCTGTGCTCTGCTCTCCTTATCCGGTGGAATTGTAGATGAGGAGGCTACTGCATGCGTTTTTCTTAGCCACATCGATAATAACAGAATCTGGTGGAGGGTCAGATCTGAGAAACAAAGGGTCTTCTTCAGGGGGCCTGTATTTCTTCAAGATTCTCGCTGGCGCAGTTTTGAGAGTCGCCGGCGTAAGAAAGAGGTCGATCACAGGTTGGAGTAGACCCGGCACCAAAGGTAACAATGGCTTGGCTGCTGATCTCTGATGCAAAGTCTCGAAGATGACTGAGGATGAGCTCTGCTGAGTGGGCATAGCGATGTTTAATTTGCTTGCCCCTCTTGATAGAACATCATGGAAAGTAAGGATAAGTTACTTACCTGTAATCCTAGTTCTCTTCCAGGGGTATCCTCATCAAAGTCATAAGCACAAGAATATTCCCGCCCATGCGCGGGACCCCGGAAACATATAAAACATATATGTGGAAACCATATATGTAGCTATATATGTAGATATATATATATATATATATATATATATATATATTAAAAACAATGCAGCCTTCCAATACTAGAAAACGCTGAGCAATGTTGTAAGAATTTCCCTTGCACATAAATACAATTCCAATAAAGCAGGGAGAAATAAAACACATTTGAAAACTGCTTTAATGCACAGCAGAAAACATAATCCTGCAAAGAGGAATGAAAGAACATTGCCAGCACATAGGCTGCATTGTAGAAAACATCAGTGTAGAAAGCTGAAAAGCTAACCCACAGAACACACAGAATAAACTGGCACCGTGCCTTTAAGGCAGCCATGACCCCTAGCTTCCCATCATGCCTCAGGGGTGACAGTTAGGTCAGTTGTTTTTTTGCGGAGACCCGAAGGCCAGGGCACAAAGAGATGACATGTAGCTTGATCACTTGCCCAGGGAGGCGGGTGGGTTGCTTATGACTTTGATGAGGATACCCCTGGAAGAGAACTAGGATTACAGGTAAGTAACTTATCCTTCTCTTCCAGGGGATCCTCATCAATAGTCATAAGCACATGAATAGAACAGCATGCCCATCCCCTCATCCTGCGGGCAAGTGACCAGAAAGAATACATTGTTAAAGAATATTTCAAAGACTCCAATTAAACTAGCATTGGAACAGATTCCTCAAGGAGGCTTGGCCAACTTGGGTATCCGCTCTGGAGTCAGAATCCAGACAGTAATGCCTGGTAAACGTATGGACTGACTTCCAAGTTGCAGCCTTGCAAATCTCGGCCATCGGTACATTGTGTAAGAATGCTATTGTAGCAGCCTTTCCCCTAGTAGAGTGAGCTTTATGGGAGGCTAACAGTGGCCTGTTCGCTAATTGGTAAGCCAATTTAATACAGGACACTATCCACCTCGAAATGGATCGTTTGGAGGCTGGAAAGCCTGTCCTAACAGAGCCGTAGTTTACAAACAATTGATCAGCCTTTCTAATGGATTTTGTTCCCTCCAAATAGAATTTGAGAACCCTCTTGAGGTCTAATGAGTGAAGAGACCTTTCTGCTGGTGTAGCAGGATTGGGAAAAAAAGAGGGGAGAGAAATTGTCTGGTTGACATGGAAGTCAGACACCACTTTGGGTAGGAAAGAAGGGCGAGTTCTCAAAACCACCCTACTGTAATGGAAAACCGTATACGGTTCATTAGAACAGAGTGCTTGGATTTCACTCACTCTGCGCACTGATGTAATTGCCACCAGAAAAGCTACTTTCCATGTAAGGTGTTGTAACGTGGCCTTATGAATGGGTTCAAAAGGAGGACCCATCAGTTTTGACAAAACTAAATTCAACTCCCAAGGAGGAGAAGGAGGTCGGACAGGGGGATACACCTTCCTCAACCCCTGAAGGAAGTCCTTGACCACCTGAAGTTGAAAGAAAGAGGGCTGGTTGGGTGATTTTCTATAGGCTGTAATGGCCACCAGATGAACTTTTATAGAAGTGTATTTAAAACCAGATTTGGCCAAGTATAGCAGTTACGGCAAGATTACCTCTTCTTGCCCGCTAGTCGGACTCCAACCATTACGCATACACCACAAGTAAAATCTTTTCCATTTAAAAGAATAAGAGGTTCTTGTGGATGGGCTTTTTGACTCCCTCAAAATGTCCATGCAATCCTGAGGAAGGTTCAAACGTCCGTACTGCAGGACCCCAGGAGCCATGCTGCCAAGCTCAGCGATGGAAGGGTGGGGTGCATAATCTTCCCTCCCATTTTGGTCAGAAGGTCCGGCCTGCACGGGAGTCTCCTGTGCGGACAGATCGATAGCTGTAGTAGGTCCGGATACCACCATTGGCGAGGCCAGTCCGGTGCTATCAGGATCATCTTCATCCTGGATCGGATGATCTTGGTCACCACCTTCGGGATGAGAGGAAGGGGCGGAAAAGCGTATACAAACGTCCTGGACCAGTCTATCAAAAGAGCATTCCCTCTCGTTCCTGGTCGGTAAAACCTGGACGCGAAGGCGTGGCATTTTCTGTTTAGATCGTCTGCAAAGAGGTCGATGGATGGACGACCCCATTGATGAAAAATGTCCGCCACCACCTCGTCGTTGAGCACCCAGTCTTCTTGTTCTTCGAAGTGTCGACTGAGAGCGTCTGCTCGCACGTTCTGTTCTCCTGGCAGATGCACCGCCGTGATCGAGCGGTACCTGGCGAGCAGCCAGTGCCAGATCGCTTGAGATTCCAGAGACAGAGGGCGAGAGTGTGTTCCACCTTGTTTGTTTAAGTAATACATGGTGGTTGTATTGTCCGTTTGTATCAGAATCGACTCGGACTGAATCGATGGATGGAATGCCTTGAGGGCCAAATGAACCGCCCGCAGTTCTAACATGTTGATATGATAGGTCTGCTCCTTGCTGGTCCATCTGCCCTGAGTCTGCAGTTGACCCAGATGCGCTCCCCATCCCTGAAGAGACGCATCTGTTATCAGGGATTGTTTTGGAAGAGGCTGATGGAATGGGACTCCCACTAGAAGATTCTTTGGCTGAATCCACCAGAGAATGGATTTCTTCGCAGCCTGAGAGATGAGAACTCGGTCTTCCCAATGACCCGAGGATTGGTCCCATTTGTCCTCCAGATCCTGCTGCAACGGTCTCATTCTCAATCTGGCGTTGGGTAAGAGAAAAATGCAAGAGGCCATCGACCCCAGCAGAGAAGCCACTTGCCTTACTGATGGTTGATGTGCTTGGAGGATGATGTTGCTTTTGTCTCTCATTGATGACAATCTCTCCTCCGAAGGAAACACTTTTCCGAAGTCGGAGTTTAGGGTTGCGCCCAGATAGTGGAGCGATTGAGTTGGTTGCAAAACTGATTTGTCCACGTTGACATGCAGGCCTAAGCGTTGAAGGAGATCCAGGCAGATGTGAAGGTGCTCCTGCACTATGTGGGGAGATGATCCCTTCAACAGCCAGTCGTCCAGGTACGGATACACGAACAGACCTTGGCGATGTAATGCTGCTGCTACTACTGCCATGCATTTCGTGAATACCCTCGGGGCAGATTTTAGGCCGAAGGGTAAGACCTTGAACTGGTAATGCTTTGCGCCCACCATGAACCGCAGGAACTTGCGATGCCGTGGTGTGATTGGAATGTGAAAGTACGCATCTTGGAGATCCACCGAACACATCCAATCGCCTTTTCTCAGATGTGGAAATATTTAATGGAGCGCCAACATTCGAAACTTTTCTTTTTTGATGAACTTGTTCAGAAAACGTAGCTCTAGAATTGGTCTGAACTTGTTCGGCTGGTCTTTTTTCTGAACAAGGAAGTATCTTGAGTAAACTCCCTTTCCTCACAGTGCCGGAGGGACCTCTTCTATAGCCAGTTTCCTGAGAAGGGTCGACACTTCCTGATGCAGGAGATCTCGGTGTAGATGACGGGATTTTACCGGAGGAATGTCCCTTGGGGATGCGCAAAAGCGTAGTGCGTACCCATTGTTTAATATATTCAGCACCCACTGGTCTTTGGTGATGTTGCGCCACTCTTGAATGTAGTTTGAGATACTTCCTCCCACTGGAGTGTGCAACGGTGCTAGAGGAAGCAGAAAATCATCGTTTCCCTTGAGTTTTTGCTGTGGAAGAGGACTGCTGTTGGTGTCCTCCTCTTCCTCTCGAGGAACGACGGCCTTGGAACTGGGACTTGTTCTGTTTGTTTTGCGACCATTGAGGGGTTTGAACCCTCTGTTGGTAATTTTTACGATTGTAGGGCCTGTAACGTCGTTTAAACTCTTTTTTCTTCTCCAGGCCCACAGCCTTTAACGTGTCCAACTCGGCCTTCATTCTGGCCATTTCCTCATCTGTGTGTGATCCAAACAGTGAGTTGCCAGAAAACGCAAGATTCAAGATGCGCTGCTGCGCCTCCGGTTTCAACGCTGTCAGGCGCAACCAGGAAGATCTTTGTGCACATATGCCATGTGCATAAGAGTGAGCCGCCAAAGACGCCCCATCCGCTGCAGTGCTAATTACCTGGTTGGCCACCAGCACACCTTCCTGGAGAATCTCAGAGAAATCCTGTTGATCCTCCTTTGGGAGTTTGTCTTTGAAACGCTCCAGTGAATCCCATAAGGACCTGTCATAACGGCCCAGCAGAGCTGCAGCGTTAGACACTTGAAGAGAAGACGCTGCAGAGCCGCAAGCTTTCTTACCCCAAGAGTCCTGTGCTCTACTTTCTTTATCTGGAGGAAGAAGCAACTGCGTGTGTCTTCCTTGCTGCTGCAATAATGACAGAGTCCGGTGGCGGATCCGATTTGAGAAAAAGAGGATCTGATGCAGCAGGTTTATATTTTTTCAGGATTCGAGCCGGAGCTGCTTTAGCCGATAATGGAGTGAGGAAGATGTCCATTACCGGCTCGATGATACCAGGAACCAAAGGAAGCAATGGCCTAGTCGCAGACCTTTGATGGAGGGTCTCGAAAATAATGGACGTGGTGGTCTGAGGAGTTGACATGGGTATACCCAGCTTTTGTGCTCCTCTGGTGAGAACATCGTGAAAGGTTTTCACATCATCGATGGGTGACACCCTAGAAGGAGGACTATCCGTAAGGGTAGGTGAGTAGTCCCTTTTGGATGAGTGCGAAATGAGGACGAAGATGGTGTTTGTCGTCTCTTGCGATGACCCCGAGTCGACCTGCGCTCAGGAGATCTGCCTCTGTGTTCTCTGGTCCGAGTGGTGGGGGACCTGTCCACTTCCTGCACGAGACGTTGTAACGGTGATCTGTGCAGTGGGCTGGAATAGTCCGTAGGCCGCTGGGTGTGACCTGAGGGTTCTTTCTGCCAATGATGGAGAGGTTGTAGCCATCTGGGCGAAAGATGGATTGAAGGAGATCGCGGTCTCCTTGGAGAGCGTCTTGGTATTGGACGCTCAGGCGAATGAGCAGAAGAACTGCGTGATGTCGCAATTGTCTGGGGTGAGCTCCGAATAGAATGAGAGGACTCTCTGCGACTTCTGGAGCGTGATCGGCGTCTTGATGATCGATGTGACGTCGATGGAGAGTGCCTCAACGTCGACCTGCTCTGCGTCACCATCACTGGTGAGTCCCTAGGGCCTGATTGTCTCCTCGACGTCGACCCCTCAGTGTGTTTCGACGTTGTATGGTGCGACGTCGAACCCCTGGAGCCCACAGACTTAGCCTTCGACGTTGAGCGTGCAGGAGACCCCAACGAAGAACGGATGGACGGAGAAATCCTTCTCGACGTCGCTTTTTGATGCCTGTTCGATCTCTCTCTCGACGCTGACCGTCTACTGGAAGCCAGTGGAGTCGAGATCGGGGCACTTCTCGCCGTCGACGGAGACCGCCGCCTCGACATCGAACGACGCTTGGTGTATTTTACTCTGGGTTTCGACGACTGATCTTTCCTCGACGTCGGCGAAGATCGAGCCTTCGACGTCGAACGTCGCTTGGACGACGACGGAGGCGATGAGTGCCTTGTCTCTGGTGACGAGGCGTGTCTCAACGTTGACCGTCGCCTGGTTGGCGGCAACGGAGACGCCTGCTTCGACGCCGATCGCCGGTGACCTTGCGACGGCGGAGCATGTCTCGGCGTCGAGCGCCGAGCAGAGCGGCGACGATCTATTTCTCGGCGTTGTGCGAGCCCGCACCAACGGAGAGCGACTCCTCGGCGCCCGATCGTCGCCGGGTTGACGACGGCGGAGGATCCGACGTACCTGTAGTCTTCGTCGACGACCGGTGTTCTCTCGACGGAGAGCCCGCCGTCGATGGTCTTCTCGTCGACGTTTTCGTTGCCGATGAAGGTATTTGAGGCTCCGAGCCCGACGCCGATGGAGAGCAGACTGGAGCCTTACTTCTAGATGGAGTAGTGGCTCTCTCTTTCCTCTTCTTACTCGGAGACCTGCCTCTTGAAGGAGACTTCCTCTTCTCAGCCAGTCCATAGAGGCGAATCCTCTCCCTGTCCTTAAGAGTTCTATTGGACAGCAGCTGGCAATGTTGACAGGTCTTGGGATTATGATCAGAAGGAAGGCAGAGAATACAGACAGAATGGGAGTCTGTTTTAGCCTTCTTGCCACAGGCAGGGCAAGAGTCAAAAGAGGGCATTTTTTTGCTGGAAAATAATGCTTAACTCTCTTAAAAACAGCAGAGATATACTTCAACAACAAAAATCCGTCGAAGTAAAAGCTTTTGACAAAAAAGAGAAGTATTTTCTGACAGAAATCAGAAAAAAGTAAGAGCTGAAGTAACCAGGGTCCTGACAGAAGGAGCCGGAAAAAACAACTGACCTAACTGTCACCCCTGAGGCTATGATGGGAAGCTAGGGGTCATGGCTGCCTTAAAGGCACGGTGCCAGTTTATTCTGTGTGTTCTGTGGGTTAGCTTTTCAGCTTTCTACACTGATGTTTTCTACAATGCAGCCTATGTGCTGGCAATGTTCTTTCATTCCTCTTTGCAGGATTATGTTTTCTGCTGTGCATTAAAGCAGTTTTCAAATGTGTTTTATTTCTCCCTGCTTTATTGGAATTGTATTTATGTGCAAGGGAAATTCTTACAACATTGCTCAGCGTTTTCTAGTATTGGAAGGCTGCATTGTGTTTTTATTGTTATATATATATATATATATGGATATATATATATATATATAGAGCTACATATATGGTTTCCACATATATGTTTTATATGTTTCCGGGGTCCCGCGCATGGGCGGGAATAATCTTGTGCTTATGACTATTGATGAGGATCCCCTGGAAGAGAACGACGTCATCCACCGGAGAAATCCTCGACGGTGGGCTGTCTGTCAGAGTCGGGGAGTAGTCCCTCTTCGAGGAATGGGTCGAAGAGGGTGAACGTGTTGGAGACCTGTGTCTTCTCCTTTTTCCTCGAGATCTGGACCTCCTTCTTGAAGAGGGAGTAGGAGCATGCGTGCGATCTCTACCCCTCGATGAAGTAGTAGGAGAGAGATTGCCGCTTGCACCAGTCGGGTTAGAGGAGATCTGTGCAGAGGGCTGGAATAGTCCTGAACACCTCGATTGTGCAGCGTCAGCTTTTTGCCAGTGATGTAGAGGTAACCACCATCTGGGCGAGAGGTGTACAGATGGAGATTTTCGCCTCTCTTCCCGCACAGGAGCCTCAGGTGAACATGGGCGATGTGCAGATGGAGATTTCTGTTTCTCCGTTCTTGCAGGATCCTCAGCGGGACGGGGTCGTACAGGTGAAGAGGCCGGGCTAATCGACGTCGAAATGACCACCGGTGACCTTGAGGAAGAAGCAGAAGAACATCTTGAGAACGTGCGGTGAGATTCTGCCTTCGACGTCGGTGATGGCGACGGAGAAAAACTCACTGAACGTGAGCCTGCTCGAATCCGACGTCTCGATGTCGATCTTTCCCTGGGAGCAGATTTGTGCTTCGACGTCGAATGCCAGAGTTATGACGCCGACGGAGTCCCTTGTCTCGACGGCGAACGTCTGCCTCGACGGAGACATCTGCCTCGACGTCGAACGTCTCCGTGGTGGTGTCGACGGAGGCCTCTGCGTCGACCGTCTTCGTGATGCTGTCGACGGTGTCTTCTGCCTCAACGTCGACCTTCTCTGTGCTGACGCCGACGACCTTTGTCTCGACGTTGAACGCCTCTGCGCCGAAGTCTGGTGTCTCGACGTCGACCTTCTCTGGGAGGAAGCAGACGGAGTCCTCGGCTTCGACGTTAGAGACGGCATCTTATGTAAAGATCTTGACTGAGACTTGTGTCTCGACGTCGACCGCTCAAGGATGTGCGGCGACGGAATGTCCTGTCTCGACGTCTAACGCTTAGCCAACGTTGACGGAGACCTATTCCTGGACGTTGACCGTCGCCTGGTTGACGTCAACCGAGGGTCTTTTACCTGACTCTACGTTGAAGCTGCCGTCTTCGGTCTTGGAGTTGAATGATGCGTGTGCACCGCCGAAGTTTGACGACGACATCTGCTTCTTCACCGCTGGTACGTTCAACGCCGATCCCGACGGTGAACAGATCGTATCCTGCTTCTCGACGTCGCTCTGGTTCTCTTTTTCTTCGGTCTCACAGGAGACCTACCTCTTTCAGAGAGTCCATATAAACGAATTCTCTCTCTTTCCTTGAGAGTTCTCCTGGACAGCTTTTTACAATGTTGACCGGGGTCTGGAGAGTGAGAGTCAGAGAGGCAGAGGATACACACAGAATGTGTGTCAGACCTGGCCTCTTCCTTGCCACAGGAAGGGCAAGGATCAAAAAGTGGAGGCATTATGACAGAAAATAAAAAACTTTCTGCCAAAAAACTGGTTACACCTCACTCAAGTCAAAAAGACGTCGAGTGAAAAGTAGAAAACCAGAATAAATTTAGAATTATTTGACAAAAAAGTCAAAAAAGACAGAGCTGTGAATTCCAGGGTCTTGACTGAAGGAGCCGGAAAGAACAACTGACCTAACTGTCACCCCTGAGGCATGATGGGAAGGCTAGGGGTCATGGCTGCCTTAAAAGCACGGTGCCAGGTTTTTGTACAATTGCTTTCATTTTCTATGCTATTGGTTTACAATGCAGCCTGTAGGCTAACAATGCCTGCTCTTTTGCAGTTTTCATGAGTTTTACTCATTAAAAGGAGTTCAAGTGATACTTGCCCTCCTGTGGTCTATATATTCATTATGTGTTTACAAAAGCAGTTATTTATTATGGCATTGTTTAGCCTCCTATTTGGGGGCTGCATTGGTATGAGAAAAAATGATATGTGTATATATATATATATATATATATATATATATATATATATATATATATATATATATATATATATATATATATATATATTCACTGAAGAAACCATAGGTTTCAGACACGTTATAGTTAGAAATTAGCATTTAAAAAACCTTTGAAATTCACTGAAAAAACCATAGGTTTTAGGGACAGTTATAGTTAGTTGGACATTGCACCAGTACAAAACCCATGAAATTCCCCCGTTATAGTTAGTTCAGCTAACTATAACTCGCGCCCCCGCAATGCATTGCTGATGACGTCACATATTACATCACTCATGACATGGTCAGTGACATCACTGATGACATCACTGATGACATCATGCAGTGACTGTTTCTATAAAGTTTAAATATGTTTAATATATATGCCAAGGTGTATTGAATAATGAGTGGGTGTATAAGTGTCTGGATGGATGATTTAGTAGGTGCGTGACTGACTCTATAAGTGAGTGATTAAACGTATCTTACTAAATGCATGGGTTAGTGGCTAAACTGTGTGAATGTCTTTATCCGTCTGTCTGTTGGTGTGTAAGTGGCTGCATGGGTTTGTAAATAGCTACATGAGTGTCTACGAGTTATTGATTGGTTGTCTGAGTATCTGTATGGGTGCCTGAGTGTTTGTGTGGATGGGGTGTGTGTGACTGCACATAGATGTATCAGTGGGTGATTCACTGGGTGCATGGTTTCAAGAGTGCATCTGTGATGGACTGTATGGGTGGGTGAGTGTGTATGGGTGTGTTAGTGAGTGAATGTATATCTCAGTGGTACATGTGTGAGTAACTACATATGTGAATGGCAGTATATATGTGTGTTGGAGTATATAAATAGCTATAAGCGAGAGTGTGTGATTGTGAGAGTGAGAGTGACTGTATGGATGAGTGTGTGCTTGTATCAGTGATTGTGTAAGAGCGTAAGAATGTGCTAGTTTTTGTATGAGTAAGTGAGCTGGTGTGTGTATAACTGTATAGGTGAGTAAATGGCAGTGTGATTAATTATTTGCATGACTGACTAGGTGTGTGAGTACCTCTATGGATGAGTGGCGGTGTGTGAATGTCTATGTAGGTGTATGAGTGCATATGATGGTCCTGTACTGAGTGACCGTAAGTATGAGTGACTGTACGGGTGGGTGAGTGAGTGGATGTGTGTGTAGACCTAAGAATCAGTGAGTGGGTATGTAGTTATTGGTGTTGGAGTGTCTATGGTTTTGAGAATGGCAGTCTGTAATTTACAGTTGGTGTATCAAAAGTTATATTAGGGTGTGAGAAGATGCATGAAATTATCACATGGATGATGTCATCAGTGATGTCATTTGAGATGTCATCAGTGATGTCATCAGTGATGTCATCAGTGATGTCACTGACCAGGTCATGAGTGATGTAATATGTGGCGTCATCAGCAGTGCATTGCGAGGCGCGAGTTATAGTTAGCTGAACTAACTATAACGGGGAATTTCACGGGTTTTGTACGAGTGCAATGTCCAACTAACTATAACTGTCCCTAAAACCTATGGTTTTTTCAGTGAATTTCAAAGGTTTTTTAAATGCAAATTTCTAACTATAACGTGTCTGAAACCTATGGTTTTTCAGTGAATTTCAAAGGTTTTTAAATGCTAATTTCTAACTTATAACGTGCCTGAAACCTATGGTTTTTCAGTGAATTTCAAAGGTTTTTAAATGCTAATTTCTAACTAACGTGTCTGAAACCTATGGTTTTTTCAGTGAATTTCAAAGGTTTTTAAATGCTAATTTCTAACTATAACGTGCCTGAAACCTATGGTTTTTCAGTGAATTTCAAAGGTTTTTAAATGCTAATTTCTAACTATAACGTGCCTGAAACCTATGGTTTTTTCAGTGAATTTCAAAGGTTTTTAAATGCTAATTCCTAACTATAACATGTCTGAAACCTATGGTTTTTTTCAGTGAATTTCAAGGTTTTGTAAATGGCAATTTTTAAATGTATTAATTGTTATCTTTATTTTTTGATACTGATTTACTACATTTTTAAAACTATTTATTTTTTAAATTACATTGTAATTACATTATACATTACATTACAAAATATACTTTCTCAGAATGAATTACTTTAGTTTAAATTCTTTGCAAATAGGCAATAGACTTAAGTACAGTAGTTACAGTTGTTGCAATGCGCAACACAATTTCAAACACAATGCAACATTGAGCTCAATGTGAATTTCTAGTTAAATGCAATTAGTTACTTTATGGATTACTTTTCTAACCACAGGACTGGATCCTAGATTCAGTCCTGGGACATCTCCTGTAAACAGTTGAGTAAAAGCGTTTTGGGTACAGTACTGATTTTTAAGGAATATTATTGTATTTTAAAAGTTGACACTTAGAAACTTTTTCACATAGAATCACCAATGTTATCCTATGGGAGGAAATTCACTTAGCAGGTAAGTAGTGTCATCGTTACTTTTTCTTACTCAGTGGTGGATCCTGGATCCAGTACTGGTGCATCTCCTGTAAACAGTTGAAAGATTGCGTTTAAGTCATACAGGCGATTTTTAAGGAATATTTGTAGTTTGTGAAAATAGACACAAACTTTTCTGCTGAAAACCAGACAATGGATTCCTATGGAAGGAAATACAAGTTACTGGTAAGTACGGTTAGAATTACTTTTCAGGGTCAGTGCTGGGCTAAAAGATGCAGCACTGGGTTCTCTCCTGATAACAGGTGAGTAAATCGGAATTCAGTAGTTCGGCTGATTTTAGAGGAATATTTTAAAGTTCCAAAACTCCACACTTAGAAGAATTTCCAAGTGAAACCAGTCAATGTTAGCCTATGGAAGGAAATTCAAGTTACTGGTAAGTACAGTTAGAATTACTTTTCAGGGTCAGTGCTGGGCTAAAAGATGCAGCACTGGGTTCTCTCCTGATAACAGGTGAGTAAATCGGAATTCGTAGTTCGGCTGATTTTAGAGGAATATTCTAAAGTTCCAAAACTCCACACTTAGAAGAATTTCCAAGTGAAACCAGTCAATGTTAGCCTATGGAAGGAAATTCAAGTTACTGGTAAGTACGGTTAGAATTACTTTTCAGGGTCAGTGCTGGGCTAAAAGATGCAGCACTGGGTTCTCTCCTGATAACAGGTGAGTAAATCGGAATTCGTAGTTCGGCTGATTTTAGAGGAATATTCTAAAGTTCCAAAACTCCACACTTAGAAGAATTTCCAAGTGAAACCAGTCAATGTTAGCCTATGGAAGGAAATTCAAGTTACTGGTAAGTACGGTTAGAATTACTTTTCAGGGTCAGTGCTGGGCTAAAAGATGCAGCACTGGGTTCTCTCCTGATAACAGGTGAGTAAATCGGAATTCGTAGTTCGTCTGATTTTAGAGGAATATTTGCACAATGGTGAAGGAAGGGGTGGGGCCTGAGGTGACATGTCTGCAAACACGCCCTGTGGCGTGTTTTAAGTTGGAGAATTAATTCCTCCTCAATCCCGAGGGTCCCTAGGGGCCAACTAGGCCACCAGATACCTCCAGTATGCGCCAGAGCTGCGTTGCAGAGAGGTGTTCAGAGGCCACGCCCCTTTTTGCACCTCTCTGCAACGCAGCTCTGTGGTGCTTTCTGGACGTACCTGGTGGGCTAGTTGTCCCCCAGGGACCCTCAGGATTGAAGGGGATTTAATTCCCCATCTTAAAACACGCCACGGGGCCTGTTTGCACACATGTCATCTCAAGCCCCGCCCTCCCTTCACCACTGTGCAAACGCGCCCGTGGCGCGTTTTAAGTCGGGGATTAACTCCCTTCAATTCTGAGGGTCCCTGGGGTGCACCTAGCCCACCAGCTCCCTCCATTATGCGCCACAGAGCTGCGTTGCAGAGAGGTGTAAAAAGGGGCGTGGCCTCAGAACACCTCTCTGCAACGTAGCCCCCTGGCGCACACTGGAGGTTCCTGGTGGGCTAGTTGGCCCCCAGGGACCCCCAGTGTTAGAAATGGGATCTCTAGTTGGCAAGGGCTTGCACCTTTGTCCAAGTAGGGACCCTTCTTCCTAGTCAGGGTAAGGGAGTTACACTCCTAAAATAACCCCTGCTCACCCCCTTGGTAGCTTGGCACGAGCAGTCAGGCTTATTCTAGAGGCAGTGTGTAAAGCATTTGCACATGACCAACAGTAATGCAGTGTAAGCACTACAAATTGACACCACACCAGTGTAGAAAAATATCCAATATTTTTATATACTCAAGACAAGACCAAATACGATAAAAATCCACAGTACAGTACTTCAAAAATGATTACGTTGCAAGATAACTTCTTCTTTGCAGGAATAGTTCAAAAACAAAGTTCGTACGAGTCGGTAGCTCCGTCCAAGTCTACAGCGATGCTGAAAACCACAGAGTCTAACAGTTCCAGCCGACCGCGTCGATACGGCCCAGCAGAGTAGTGAACAGACTCGGTCACAGTACCTTTTCTCGTTGTGCCGGGCACGGAGTGTGCGAGCCGGTCGGCGTTCGTCGCGGTTGCGGTGCAAAGCGGAGCGGTGCAAGGTGCGGTGTCCCTCGATGCGGTGCAGGCAGCGGCTCGATGAGCGTCGTGCAGACGGAGTCGGTGAGTCCAAGGCGTGCGGTGCAGGGCAAGACGGTGTACGATGCGGTGCTGACAGGTTGCGATGCAGGCGACCAAGCCGGAGTGCGGGAGCTGGCGTCAGACAGCGGTGCGAGTCGAAGCGGTGCGTCGCAGACGTGCGAGCGGTGCCCCAAATGCGATGCGGTCACGACTGTTGAGCCAGTTGCAGCGACAGCGTCGGTCTGGTCCGGCTGGCACAGTGAAGCGATGCGATGCAAACTGCGGTGCCCACAGGTCACGGTGCAAGCAGCGGCTCGGTGTTGACGGCGTCGGACGTCGCCTACGGTGAGACCAGGGTTGCGATGCGAAGCGGGGCGATGCGGTCTGCGGTGCAAACAGGTCACCGGTCAGGGATGGATTCGGGTGACGGAGTCGGTTGCAGTTCCCTTCCTCTGTGGCAACTGAAACAGCGTTCCAGAAGCGGTACCCAGAGGCTTGTGAAGTCTTTGCAGTCCCTGAGACTTCTTAACAGGAGGCCAGCTCGGTTTCAGGCCCTTGGAGATACTCAGCACAAGTTTGTAGAAAGTTCAGTCCTTTCACTGCCCAAGACAGAAGCAGCAACTGCAGGCCAACCCAACAAGGCAATAACTCAGCAAAGGGGCAGTACTCCTCCTAGCAGCTCTCCAGCTCTTCTTCTTGGCAGGTTCCTTGATTCCAGCGAGATCTAAATTCATGGGGTCAGGGCCCCAATATTTATATCCCGAATTCCTTTGTTCTCTGAAGGCAGAGTGGCCTTTGCCTAGTCCAAACCAGTTCTGGAGCACTTTGTTGACAAGTCTCCGTCCCTTCTTTCAGAGAGTAGGCCAGGGACATCAGACGCACCACAGGAGGTGGAGCCAGCATTGTGGAGGGAAGGCACAGCCCTATTCAGGTCCCAGGTGCGACCCCTCCCACCCATCTACATGTAGATCTTGCTATTCAGCCCTGTGCTGACTCACCCTGTCTCCTGGCATCCCCCAGCCCCTGTCACTCACACTCCAGACAAGGAATACACAACCTCGCAGAGGCAGGCTTGGATGGTCAGACAAGAAAATACCCACTTTCTAAAAGGGGTATTTTCAAACACAGAATGTTAAAACCAACTTCACTAAAAGATGCATTTTATCATTCTGAGTCCAGGCATACTAAACTCGAATTTCTACCATGTTCCCGGGGTCAGTTAGGATTATAAGCTGTAATAATCAAAACTGCCCGTTCTGGCCTATGGGGAACAGGTAGCCTTGCAATAGTGAAAAACAAAATAGGCTGTAATTCACTAGTAGGGCATGCCTCACACACCAGGGCATGCCCTACCTTTACATACAATGCACCCTGCCCACAGGGTTACCTTGGGCCTACCTTAGGGGTGACTAACATGTAGAAAAGGGAAGGTTTAGGGACTTGCAAGTGTGCGCACTTGCCAAGTCGACATGGCAGCCCCAGGCTGCGCACAGGCTCTGCAATGGCAGGCCCGAGTTACACTTTACGGGCTGTTTGCGTGGGTGGCACAATCCAGTGCTGCAGCCCACCAACAGCATTTGATCTATAGGCCCTGGCACTCTCAGTGCACTTTACAAGGGACTGACACATAAATCAAATAGGCCAATCATGGAAACACCAATCCATAACACAATTTACACAGAGCATATGCACTTTAGCACTGATTAGCAGTGGTAAAGTGCCCAGAATCCTAAAACCAACACACACAGGGTCAAAAACAGGAGGCCAAAAAGCAAAAAGTCTGGGGGTAAACCCGCTGAAAAAGCCAAGTCTAACACCCAGTATTCAAGGGGAATTCGTTCGCCATCTGCAAATGCGCCAGGGGGCGCGTTTGCAGAGTGGTGAAAGAAGGGCGTGGCCCCGGCGAGATGCCGGTGTTTTTTGTTTTTTAAGAAGGGGGCTGTGTGGCCCCCTTCTTTTCTAATTTATTGGTCCTGGGGACCCCATCCCCAGGGCCTGCCCCTATTTTTATTTTTTAAAAACCAATTTGGAAGGGTGCCGCGTGGCCCCCTCCAGAGGCCTTAATCCGCCCGGGGACCCCATCCCCAGGGCATGGCCTTCTTTAAAATTGTTATTGTTTTGGAGGGGGCTGCGTTGCCCCCTCCTCAGGCCACTTATGGCCCGGGGACCCCATCCCGGGGCCGGCCTTTGTTTTTTCCAAACTTTTGGGGAAGGGGGCCGCGTGGCCCCCTCCCGAGCCACTACTTGCCCCGGGGACCCCATCTCCCGGGGCTGGCCCTCTCCGTTGGGAACTGTGGGGGTCCCCAATCCCCCACAGTCCTGCCGGCTCCCGCGTCCCTTGGGAGCCGGCATTGCTTTTCCACATGGGGAGCTGCTAAGATGCAGCTCCCCATGTGGAAAGCTAATTGCTTTGGATATTGGAGCGAGAGCAGGTTTCCTGCTCTCGCTAATATCCAAGCAGTTTGCTATGACAGGACGGGAGCCGCGAGGCGTCCTGTCATAGCAAACTACAGTGTCCCGGGGTAGGCACCCGGGACACTGCAGGAGCCGGCCCTGGGGGTGGCGGTCCCTAGGGCCATCAAGGGCTCCAGGAGGGGGCCGCGCGGCCCCCTCCCTTGAATTGCACAGCCCCGGGAGGTGGTGGTCCCGGGGCTCTGGGGTCCGTAACGGACCCCACATTAAAATATTTAGTGCCCCGGGGAGGTGGCGGTCCCGGGGCGTGTGGGGGCTCAAGCCCCCACATAGGTAATTTTAAAAAATAAAAAGAAGCCCTGGGGGTGGCGGTCCCCGGGGCTGCGGGAGGGCCGAGAGCCCTCCCGCATCATTTTTATTAAAGCCCCGGGGGTGGCGGTCCCCGGGCTTGGGGCCTTAGAGGCCCCCACACATAAAACTTAACCCCCGCATGCCCCCGGGACTTGGCCCACCCGGGGCCAATTACTAAGCGCGGGAGCCCGCGCTTCGTTTTTTTATCAGCAGGATCCGCGCACCGTAAGCGCATCCTGCCGATTTAAAAAAATAAATAAAAATTGGGGGCCCTGGGGTCCTTGTAGGACCCCTGAGCAGGCCTAGGGGGTCAGGGTGTTTCTACCCTGCCCCCTTTTGCGTATTGCGCACTTTTTTACTGCTTTCTTGTTCCTTGGTTCTACCGAGGAACAAGATGGCTGCCAACACTTCCTGGTTTGGAGTGTTGACAGCCAATTAGCATGCAGCTCGTGGTCGGGAGGGTGTGCGGATCCTCCGTGCCTCTAAATATCGAAACTTTTATTTTGGATTTTCTCAGCAACTACTGAACGGATTTACACCATTTTTAAAAAGGGTGCTTTCTGAACCAAGCACTACCTTTTTGCCAAATTTGGTGTAATTCCGTTCAGCAGATTTTGCTGTAGCCTTGCATAAAGTTTCCTATGGGAAATCGATTTTTTCACTCTTATTTTTGAATTTCTCCGCAACTACTGAACGGATTTACACCATTTAAAAAAAAAGGTTGCTTTCTGAACCAAGCACTACCTTTTTGCCAAATTTGGTGTAATTCCGTTCAGCAGTTTTTGCTGTAGCCTTGCATAAAGTTTCCTATGGGAAATCGATTTTTTCACTCTTATTTTTTGAATTTCTCCGCAACTACTGAACGGATTTACACCATTTAAAAAAGGTTGCTTTCTGAACCAAGCGCTACCTTTTGCAAAATTTGGTGTAATTCCGTTCAGAAGTTCGAGCTGTAGCCGTGGCTAAAATTTCCTATGGGAATTAACATGGAGAAAACGCGTTTTGGGACCCCCCTTTTTTCTCGGCCCCCGCTTGACGAATCAACCCGAGACTTTCACGGTAGGAGCGGAGCGCCCCAACAAGTTGGAAGCTTTCGCGAAGATTCGTCAACCGGCGCAAGAGTCATTTCAAATAGAATGTTGCGGATTTCCTGTGGATAAAGGTCCTAACTATAACTATCTACTGGCGACCGAAACGCGTAATGACATGATGAGCTAAAAATAAATTACTTACGCCCATTTAAGAGGAGTTTGTGCCTTCTTCATCGCCGTGGGGGTGTTGGAGTTGGATCCTGTGGATATATATATAGCTGTATATATATGTTTTTATATTTTTTTTTTATTATTTCCGGGGTCCCCGAACATGGGCGGGAATATTCAGTGCTTATGACTATTGATGAGGATCCCCTGGAAGAGAATCTCTGATGTCCAGGTAGATCTGTTTTAGGAGCTGGGGAGTGAGGTACCAGTTATACATCATTTTATATCTGTGCTCCCCACACAGGACATGGTTATGAACCCGGTGCATATCATCCCGCAGCCTCTGCTATTCCTTGTCACTTCTCTCTCCCCCCTCCCACACTACTGTATCCTGTTTTTTAAATCCCCACTTCTTGTGTTCTCTCAGATTCAGGAGTTTATACAGGTTGGTGATGAGCCCTTAAATTCCAGGCAGGTCTTAATATACTCTTCAAATTCTGTAAGGTCACGTGTTGCGCCTTCCCCAACTCCAGGCTGCGCACAGGCTAGTCGATCATGTTAGGTTAATGTAAAGTCAGTGTTCCAGAGATTAAAGAGTTTGATAATCCCTTGGAGAACAGATGCCCTATTATCAATCAATCCCCCCTCTCTCCACTGCTGGCGTAAAATTTTAATTATGGAGTATGGGCCTAAAAGGCGACAGTTAACTGCCTTCTTCTTTATTAATGTATGTAGAATGTCACAGGCATAGGCGTTATGGGGTCTAACGTGCTTTGGCAATCAGAGGACATCCCAAAGCAATCTGCCCATTTCCACCTTGTCCATAAAAACCACTTCTATGTTTCTCGTATGGACCAGGCCTGGAGGAGTCGCAGCTGAGCAATAGGTTTTTGCAAATTACGACCCAGAGATCCCTCAAACTGCCAAGGGTTGCTGTATAGATTTTTTCAGGGCCAGGGCCAGAGAGACACAATGCCATGATATCTCTTCTGAAGAAAACTTCTGAGTAGAGCAGGAAGTAGCAAAGCTAGTCAGGAAAGGGCTGACTTGTTCCTGCCACAGCCTCCGAAAGGAAAATGCTACTTACCCAGTATGCATCTGTTCTTGGCATATAGAGCTGTAGAATCATATGCTTTAGCATAGATCGCCATCTAGTGTTGGGTCCGGATGTTTGCACTTTGTTTTTCTTCGAAGAAGTCTTTCCAGTCACAAGGTAGGTGACTCCTCCTTTCGGTGATAGTGCGCATGGGCATCGACTCCATCCTTAGATTGTTTTGCCGTAAAGGGTGATGATGGAGTTAGTAAGAGTAGTAAAGAGATGACCATGTATAATGTATCTAAGTAAGATAATACTGCAACAGATAAAGGTACCCGGGGAGGCGGGTGGGCGCATATGATTCTACAGCTCCAAATGCCAAGAACAGTTTCATACTGGGTAAGTAGCATTTTCCGTTCGAGGCATATGAGCTGTAGATCATATGCTTTAGCATAGACTATACAGCAGTTATCTCCCAAGCGGTGGATAACCTGTAGCAGTTGCAGTGGTCTGAAATAGTGTTCGTAAAACTGCCTGGCCCACACTAGCTTGCTGTCTTGCTAACACATCTACACAATAGTGCTTTGTGAATGTGTGTGGTGTAGACCATGTTGCAGCCTCGCAGATGTCATCTAGGGGTATATTCCCTAAGAATGCCATAGAAGCCCCCAGTTTGCGTGTAGAGTGCGCTCTAGGGGGAATTGTTAATGTGCGCTTAGCTTTAATGTAGCATATTTGAATGCACATAACTATCCACAGTGCAATACCTGCTTTTGATATGAGCTTGCCTTTATGCGGTGGTGTAAAAGCAACAAAAAGTTGTTTGGTTTTCCTAAAAGGTTTTGTTCTTTCTATGTAGTATAGTAAGGCTCTTTTGACATCTAATGTGTGAAGAGCACGCTCTGCCACAATCTGGTTGAGGGAAGAACACAGGCAACTCAACAGATATGAAAAGCAGAAACGACTTTCGGTAAAAATTTGGGATTAATCCTAAGAACCACTTTGTTTTGGTGTATTTGTAAAAATGGTTCTTGTATAGGTAGTGCCTGAAGCTCACCCACTCTTCTAAGCGATGTGATGGCTATAAGGAAGGCTACCTTCCATGTGAGAAACTGTGGTTCACATTTGTGCAAAGGTTCAAAGGGTGGACCCATGAGTCTTGTAAGAACTATATTGAGATTCCACACTGGAGAAGGTGAAAGTCTAGGAGGAAGGATTCTTTTGAGTCCCTCCATAAAAGCTTTAATAGCGGGAACTCTAAACAGAGACAAGTGCTGTCTGTTTTGCAGGTAAGCAGCTATTGCAGCAAGATCTGAGCGTATGGATGTAAATGCTAAATTAGAAATCTATAGGTGTAATAGATAGCAAATAATGTTTTGGATTGAAGCATCTAGTGGATTGATTTGATTGTTGTTATAGTAAACAACAAACCGCTTCCACTTTGCTGCGTAGCATGCTCTGTGGTAGGGCGTCTAGCCTCTATGATGACATTCATACAGTCTGGCGGAAGATTAAAGTAGCCAAACTCTAGGATTTCAGGTGCCAGATCGCAAGGTTGAGATGAGTGGGATCTGGATGTCTTATCTCTCCATGGTTCTGAGGGAGAAGCCTGGGGGAAAGGTGCAGTTTTTGGTGAGGAACTACAGAGAGTTCCAACAGGGTTGTGAACCAGGGTTGTCGGGCCCATGTGGGAGCAACTAGGATTAGTGTCAGGGAATGCTGTTTGAGTTTGCAAACCACTAACGGAATTAGTGGGAGAGGTGGAAAAGCGTAAGCAAATTTCCCTAACCAATTGATCCTTAGCGCATTGCCTTTGGACAATGGGTGTGGATACCTGGATGCGAAGCTTGGGCATTTTGCGTTGAGGTGTGTGGCGAACAGATCTATTTCTGGGTAGCCCCACATCTGGAAGAATGGGAGGAGGACTTGAGGGTGTAGCTCCCATTCGTGGATCTGCTGTCGCTGACAACTGGGCAGATCTGCAATCTGGTTGTTTACTCCTGGGAGGTGCTCTGCCAGGAGATATATTTTTTGAGGTATGGCCCATCTCCAGATGCTTTGAGCTAGCTGTGAAAGCTGTAGAGAGTGTGTCCCCCCTGTTTTTGTATGTAGTACATTGCTGTCATGTTGTCTGTACGAACTAGGACAGCTTTGCCTACTAGATGCAGTTGAAAGGCTTTCAATGAAGGAAAATTGCTAGTAGTTCTAGATGGTTTATGTGGAGTTGTTTTTGTTGTACAGTCCACATGCCCTGAATGGTATGTTTTTGAAGATGAGCTCCCCAACCAGTGAGCGAAGCGTCTGCTGTTAGCACTATCTGTGGAACCGGGTCGACGAACGGCCGTCCCTTGGAAAGGTTTTGTATATTCCACCACTGCAGAGAGCAATGGGTGCGGCCGTCCACCAACACTAGATCTGTTAACTGACCTTGAGCCTGGTTCCACTGACGTGCTAAGCATTCCTGTATAGGTCGCATTTGGAGTCTTGCATAAGGAACGATTAAAATGCAAGAAGCCATCATTCCGATCAATTGCATGAACACTCGGGCTGGTAATGAGTGTTGAGGATGAAATTGTGATATTAGATTTTGCATGTTGCGGATCCTGACTGGATTGGGGAATGCTAGTGCTTTGCGAGTATCTATTGTGGCTCCCAGATACACCTGTGTGTTGAATGGCTGGAGGTGAGAAAATACACCTGTGTGTTGGATGGCTGGAGGTGAGACTTGGCAAGGTTTACAGTGAATCCCAGGTCGTGAAGCAGTTGAACTGTTTTCTGAGTGTGGTGTAGGCAGCTGTGTTACGATCTGGCTTTTATTAGCCAGTCGTCTAGATAAGGGAAGACGTGAATGTGCTGTCTTCTTAGATGAGCTGCGACTACTGCCCGACACTTGGTAAAGACTCTGGGTGCTCTAGTTACCCCGAACGGGAGGACTTTGAATAGATAATGTTGTCCGTCTACCACGAACCTGAGATATTTTCTGTGACCCGGGTGAATGGGGATACAGAAATAGGCGTCCTTTAAATCCAGCGTGGATAGAAAGTCGCCTTGCTGAAGCAGTGGGAGCACCTGTTGAAGTGTGACCATGTGGAAGTGGTCTGACTGGATGTAGAGATTTAGCTGTCTGAGGTCTAATATAGGCCTGAGAGAGCCGCCCTTCTTGGGAATTAGGAAATACAGGGAGTATACTCCGGTCCCCCGATAATGAAATGGGACTGGTTCTATAGCATGTTTTTCCAAGAGAGAGAGAACCTCTTGTTTTAAGAGGGTGAGATGTTCTGGTGACATTGCATGTGCTCTTGGAGGAATAGTTGGGGGAGTGCTTGTAAGCTCCAGGCAGTACCCATACTGGATAATTTGTAGTACCCACTTGTCTGAGGTGATTGAATTCCAGACAGGAAGGAATTGTGAGAGACGTCCCCCGGCAGAGGTGGAATGATCGGGGGTAGCGGAAGGAAGTCACTGTTTATTTGCGGGGGAAGTGTGTGTGGAGTTACCTCTGCTTCTTCCCTTATTATTGTTTCCTCTATAACCTCCTCGAAAATAGCCTCTGGAAGAGGGGGATTGGTTGTTACCCTTGTAAGAGGAGGAGGGATTTTCGGTTGACACAGTTTTTGAACCACACCTGTAAAAGGAGCGGCGAAAGGAACCCCCTAGTAGTAGGCAATTGCAAAACCCCCATAGACTTTGCGACCTCAGTGTCCTTCTTCATCTTTTCCAGCGAGGTATCGACAGCTGGTCCGAAAAGATGCTCTTTATCAAAAGGCTGGTTAAGTATGGAGGATTGTACCTCCTGCTTTAATCCAGAAATCCTAAGCCAAGCGTGTCTGCGCAATAGCACACTAGTATTGATTGCACAAGCTGCTGTGTCTAGTGCACATTTAATGGAAGTATTAGTGATGAGTTTACCATCCTGAATAAGGTCATTAGCTTTTGCTTTGTATTCATCAGGTAAGCGTTGCATGAGTTTCTCCAACTCATCGTAATGAGCCCTATCATAGCGTGCTAGCAGAGCCTGAGCGTTAGCAATACGCCAATGATTTGCAGCCTGTGAAGCCACTCTTTTACCTGAGGCATCAATAAGCTTGGACTCCTTGTCAGGAGGGGGGTCCTCACCTGTGGTTTGAGAGTTCGCGCTCTTGCGTGCGTTAGAGACACAAGGGAGCCTAAGGGCAGCTGACCTTTGATGTAAGCAGGATCGGTAGGAGCGGGTTTATATTTTTTGACTACTCTAGGTACGAGTATTCTTGCCCTAACAGGGTCTTTAAATAGGTCTGTGTGTTTTAACATGCCCTTCAGCATTGGCAAAGTGTGAGTAGATCTTTGTGAATGAGTGAGTGTCTCAAAAAGGAAATCCTCTTCTAAAGGTTCTTTATGAAGCTCCACCCCGTGGTATTGAACAGCCCTATTAATGAGCTGAACGTATCCAATGTCATCAGGTGCGGAGGGTCTAGAGCAGAGGTCTTCAAACTTTTGGATGCCGAGACCCCCCTGTCAACATTTTGAGGCGTAAGGACCCCCTCCTGACAAAAATTTCTAAACCTGTAGGCAGGGCTACTGGAATTATGAGGCAGGTGAGGACCAAATTACGTGACAGGCTTGACTAAATTGTGTGGGAAGAAAAGGTAAATGATGTTATGTGATGCCGTGTACACAGTAACACTGAGGAAAGATTTCATCCCATCAGTACCAGTGTATAACCAAAATACAGCAATTAACATCAGAAAGATTTCTAGTCAACCTTTGTGAAGGGCCTTCCACTCCGCAGGAATACGTGCTGCCACATTAGAAGCTCACTTGGCCTTGGCCGGGAGAAGCAGGGGTCCCTTAAAACCCTGGCGGTTTTGTGCAGAGTTAAGCAGTTTACCCATGCAGCTTTCCTCTCACCCCCTCCCTTCCATCCCTCTGTCCTCTCCTAACCCCGGATCCCTCTCTCACTTTGCAGGCCATTTTCTTTCACCCCTTTTACAACTTCTGAACTCTCCCCATTCAACCTCTCACTTCACCTTTAACACTCCCAGCCAGGGCTGGTCCTAACACTGGTCGCACACGGTGCAACAGTCTTTTTGGTGCCCCACCCCAGTTTCCTCCTTCTCCATGAATTCCTTCACTGCCACTCACCAACAATTCACCTCATCTCTCTATAGCACCTTTCTGACAAACATTTCATTTTTTTATAGCGCTACTCATAGTTTACTCACACTCATTTCTGTGATCTGCATGGTACATATTCTTTGTAGCAGGAACGTTAACCCTCTGCACTGTGTGGGTGACAAGAGTGCCCATGTGAGTGCACGGTGAGCGATGCAACAGTGTGAGAGTAGGGTAAGAGGAGTGACTGCAGGGTGAGTGAGGTGGCTTATGAATTTAGGTGCGGATGCAAGTTCAGAATGGGACGAATGAGTGTATGATTACTGATGGGCTTGTTTGAGTGAGTTGCATATTGAGCAGTGAGGGGGACAGGTGAGTGAAGTGTCACATGAGTGCAGGATGAGTAGTGTACTCGTGTGACTGCAGGGTGAGGTATAGGATGAACAGCGCAAGTGCATTGTGAGTGCAGAGTGATCACTGTGAGTGCAGGGTGAGCGGGTGAATGGTGTGAGTGCATTGTGATCGCTGTGAATGCAGGGTGAGCGTGAAAGTGAAGGGCGAGAATGACGAGTGAGTTGTCTGAATGCAGAGTGCATTCCCAGACACTTGAAGTAACTCAGCATGTTATGGACGGCGGCGTAGGGTTTAAGATCTAAGTTAAACTATTGCTATTATGGCATTAATCGGGGATCGAGGAAATAAATAATGTGCTGATCCTGCAACAAACTTCCAGTCCTATGGTTAGGGTTGCCAGCAGATTATTTTGATGGCCCAGTCGGTACAAAAATAAGCAGTCACCTAAAGCTGTATTTTAAGCACTTATCTGTGCATACTTCGAACAGCAAATATAAATAGAAAGCACTTTTAATTGTGTTCTAGGGCTGCCTCAATGATCCATGACTGACAATTAAAGAGAACAAAGACAGAAAAGTCACATAACGAATGCATACATACTTTTTTATTTATAAGTCTATTTAGTGTCAAGAGGAGGTCTTTGCAGGCTCTTTAAACAAAACACGGCAGGCATTTTTCTTTTGGCAACCCTACTTTATATTCCTTTTCATGAAATGCATTCTCACACTGCAGCAGTAAATGTAAAATACAAATGTAAGGAATAGGCAGAGTGGGGCCCAGGGGGTACTGGAACCAGGAAAAAAACTAAGCCTCTGTAACCAGTTTACAAAGGCATGTAAATATGCAAATGGTCTTTAAAGACCTGTGAAAAACTCGGGCGTGCCGGAGATGAGACTCCAGACACTGCCCAGCTGAGCCCCCAGCAGCTCGAGTTGCACTGCAGCAGCCCGGGCTGAGACGCAGGACGGGGGAAGAGGGGGGGCTGAAGCCCTTGGGCCTCGGCAGAAGTGTGACTGGGAAGGCGCGACCCCCTTTGCATCGCTCCACGGCCCCCCTGGGGGTCGCGCCCCACAGTTTGAAGACCCCTGGTCTAGAGGCATACAGGACAGGGTTGTTGTCTGTATCTGGTTCCCTATGATAATTTTTCCAAGGGTCAGTGTCTTGTGGCGTATCCTGATCCTGAGGGATATCCTGCTCTTCATCCCCATCCTCATACTCTTCATCCTGTGGGTCAGATGAAAGTGGAGGAGGTGGTGAATTTGATGGAGTGATAATCAAATTAGGATTAGAAGGAGGAGAGGGAGGTGGAATGTAAGGGGGAGAAGGGTTAGTACCCATGTCCTTTTTCTTAAGAGGTATATGATAGTCCTCTGGGAGATCAATCTTCAGTTTTTTGGGAAGAGTGGCATGGATGTGTCCTGTTTCAGGGTTAATGACAAGTTTTTTCTGTTTAGGATCCAAAGGTGGTTCATCGGACCGAGGTTCTTTGGATGGAGTGTCTTGTTCTTTATGTGCCGATTTCGGCGTCGAAGGTTTCGGCTCCGAGCCTTTGGGCGTGGGAGTTTTCGGCTCCGAGTCTTTGGACTTAGCAGCTTTCGGCATCGAGCTTGTCGGTGCCGAAGATTTCGGTTCCGAGCTTTTCGGTGTGGAAGGTTTCGGGTCCGAGCCTTTAGGCGTGGAGGATTTTGGCTCCGAGGTCTTCGGTGTCGAAGGTGCAATCATCGGTGCCAGTGGTGTGGTAACCGACAGATGCTTCGAGTTATGTTTTGCTGCATTGCAGAGATGCCGACGATGCGAGACCGGTGAGGGAGGCGGTCTAGAAGCTGACTGCTGAATTCAGGAGCTGTGCCCAAGGCAAAGGAAATGAACGCGTTCCTCTCCGCAGTTAGCGCTTACGCTTGAATAGATACAAGTTGCCCCGAACAGCGCGATTAGTGCTCCACTCTCCCTTATTGTGATATGGGATAACGAATAGTTTCTTACCTGTCGGTGTAGTTTTGCAGCTTGAAGACTTTCTGGATTCACTATGCTGTGCATTATTCCGCGGTCTAGTGGTTGGATTCGGAATCGTAGTATTTTTTCTCTTTTTTTTTTCTTTCCGTGGCCCAGGTGGGCGTCGACGTCCCACCATTTGGTGTCCTCCCGTGATGTCGGCGCGCTTCCTCCGGAAGCTCCCACCTTTGGGCGCCATCTTCGGATTCTTTTTTTCTTGTCTTGTGCTATTTTTGTTTATCCTCTTATTTTTTGAAGGTCTTTTTCCTTTCTTAATCCCTTTCCTCCTGTCATCTTTCTGGCAGAGGTGGGTGGGATCGCTAGTGAATCCTGAAAGTCTTCAAGCTGCAAAACTACACCGACAGGTAAGAAACTATTCGTTTTGCAGCGTGAATCTTTCTGGATTCACTATGCTGTGCATAGACTTTGTAGCGGTTTGCTATGTTTGTGGCGGCTGGATGGAAGATGAGCGTTGGTTGTTGAATATATGTTGAAGCACTTTTTGACCTACTTGTGCCTCTTTGTTCATCTGTATATCCACGCAGTAGTGCTTAGTGAACGTGTGCACTGAAGCCCATGTTGCCACCAGGCAAATGTCTTGGATGGGTGTGTTTGCCAGGAAAGCTATTGTTGCTCCCTTTTTCCTGGTAGAGTGAGCTTGTGCTGCTCCTTGTAGTTCTTGGCCTGCCTGCTTGTGGCAGAATTGGATTGTCTGTGCGATCCATCGTGCGATGGTGTTTTTAGTTACCGGTCTTCCCAAGAAACTGCTTGCGAAAGACACAAAGAATTGCTTTGTTTTCCTACAATCTTTAGTTCTTTCGATGTAATGCATCACTGCTCTTCTAGCGTCCAGAGTGTGCAGTGCCCTCTCTGCGCTTGTGGATGGTTTTTGGAAGAAACTTGGTATCTGTATTGTCTGGCTTATGTGGAACTTTGACACCACCTTTGGCATGAAATGTGGGTCTGTTCTCATTACCACCCTGTCATTGTGAATTTGAATGTAGGGTTCTTGTAGTGTTAGCGCTTGCAATTCGCTCACCCTGCATAGCGAGGTGATCGCCACCAGAAAGGCTGTCTTTATTGTGAGCACATGTAGAGAGGCCTTGTGAATGGGTTCGAAAGGTGCCTTCATAAGTTGCGTTAGAACTACATTGATGTTCCATGCCGGCGGTGGCATCCTTTTTGGGGGGGCGATTCGTTTGGCCCCCTCCAGGAATCTTTTTACCACCTGAGATGTAAAGAAACTTTTCCCTGTTTCTCCTCTTGTATAGGCTACTATTGCTGCTAGGTGCATTCTTAGCTAGGTGTAGCCTAGGTTACTTTTTAGCAAGTGTGTTAAGTATCTTAGCACTGTTGATTCCCTGGTGATTCTCTTCTGGAGATTTTCCCTGATGCACCATTGGGTGAATCTTTTCCATTTTGCCGCATAACACTTCCGTGTGGTGGGTCTCCTTGCCTCCCGCAGCACCGCCAGTGTGCTCTCTGGGAGCTTGAGGTGCGCGAACTCTAAGTCTTCAGGAGCCAAGCTGTTAGGCTGAGGCTCTCTGGTTCCGGGTGGAGCACCCTTCCGTTTTGCATCGAGAGCAGGTCTCTTCTTTTTGGGAACTTGTGTGGTGGCCCCTGTGCCATTTCCACTATTTGTGAGAACCAGGACTGCCTGGCCCACTGTGGTGCTACCAGAATCAGCGTCATGTTGCTTGTTCTGCACTTGCTGAGCACCCTGTGCATCAGCGGTATCGGGGGAAAAGCGTAGGCAAATGTCTTCGACCAGCTTATGTTATGTTAAGTGCTCTTATAACGCGCAACAGCTACTCCGAAAAGTGTCCCGGCGCGGATCCAAGAGGAGTCCCTTAACTACACCACTAATAACTATGGAAATAGATGAGTTTTTAAAAGTTTCTTGAAGGCTAGCGGGTCTTGAGTATTGCGTATTAGAAACGGAAGGGCATTCCAAGCCTGGGCAGCCTTGACAGCCAGGGAGCAGCCACCCAGCCTGTGGCGGAAGAAGCGGGGGACCGTAGCAAGAAGGAGGGCTGAGGAACGCAATTGTCTCAGAGGGACGTAAAAGGTAAACCGTTTCTGTAGATAGGCGGGCCCACGACCGTAAAGGGCTCGGTGGGCAATGACCAGAGATTTAAATTTGACTCGGTCCGCCACGGGAAGCCAGTGGAGAGCGCGAAGATGTTCACGCACACTGCTCCTCTTCGCAATTCCCAGGAGCAGCCTAGCAGCCGCATTCTGAATTACCTGAAGTCTATTCAGAGAGTAACTAGGGATGCCGATGTACAACGCATTAGCGTAATCCAATCGAGAGAGGATCAGGGCACGGATAACCGTCTCTTTGGCCGGCCTGGGAAGGAGAGGCAAAAAGCTCCTGAGTGTTTTGAGAAGGCCAAAACAGCTACCAGAGAGCTTTTTCACCTGAGTAGAAAAGGAGAGGTTATCCTCAAACCACACTCCAAGGTTTTTTGCGGATTTCCCATTGGAGGTTGGTAGCGGAAACCCAGGAGGCCAGATAGAGTCTCTAAAGCCAGGGGGGAAATTGCCATAGAGAAGAATCTCTGACTTGTCTTCGTTGCATTTGAGTTGGGCCGCCGCAAGCCACTCAAAAACCGAAGACAAGCAGTGCTGTACAAAAGAAATAGAATCCTCATCCTTTCCCCACGTGAAAAGAAGCTGGGTGTCATCAGCATAGGCTATCACCTTATGCCCATAGGGCATTTCCTTGGGATTGCTGACCTGGCTGTCTGGATGCGAAGTATTGGCATTTTGCATTCTGGTGTGTTGCAAACAGGTCTATTTGTGGGGTCCCCCACTTTTTGAATAGCCTTTGCGTTTCCTGGGGGTTGAGCTCCCACTCGTGGGATGCTGATGTCTGTCTGCTAAGTCTGTCTGCTTCCACATTGTCCTTCCCTGGTAGATGTATCGCCAGGAGGTCTATTTGTAGTGGGATTGCCCATCTCCATATCTCCTGCGCTAGCCTTGACAGCGCCACTGATTGTGTTCCTCCCTGCTTGTTGATGTAGAACATCGTTGTGGTGTTGTCTGTTTGTACTAACACCCTTTGCCCGTACAGCTGTTTCTGGAAGGCTTTTAGTGCAAGGAACACGGTTTTTAGTTCTAGGTAGTTGATGTGTTTGATGGCATCTGTTTGTGTCCATAACCCCTTCACTTTGAGCAGGTTCATGTGTGCTCCCCACCCCATTTGGGATGCGTCTGTTGTGATGGTCACTGTTGGAGTTGGTGGTGTAAATGGCTTCCCCCTCGTTAAGTTGTCTTTGTTCCACCACGCTATCTCCTCTTGCACTGCGTGCGTTACAACCACTAGATCTTCCCAACTCCCTGTTGCCTGTGACCATTGTTGTTGGAGCCATTCCTGGAATGGTCTCATGTGGAGTCGAATATTGGGGACTAGGTGTATGCAGGACGCCATCATCCCCATGAGCTTGCTCACTGTCCTCACTGGCAGAGGTTGCCCCTTCCGGTATTGACGTGTCTCCTTCAGCAGGGCGAAGGTTCTCTTCTCGCTGGGGAACACCCTGCCCTGAATGGTGTTGATCTGTGCGCCCAGGAAGATCTTCACCTGTTCTGGTTCTATCGAGGACTTCCCCCAGTGTATCGAAAACCCTAGTTCTGTCAGCGTGTGCGTGACCCGCTGAGCATGTAGTTTGCATTGGTTGTAGGAGTTCGCCTTTACCAACCAGTCGTCGAGATAGGGATATACATGTTTTCCCTGCCTCCGTAAGTGTGCCGCTACCGCAGCTAGGCATTTTGTGAAGACCCTTGGTGCAGATTTTAGCCCAAAGGCTAGGGCTGTGAACTGGTAGTGCGCCTTGTTCATGGCAAATCTCAGTAGATGTTTGTGTTTCTGGTTCATGGGAATGTGTAGGTAGGCATCCTTGAGGTCTATAGTGGACATAAAATCCCCGTCCCTTATTTGAGGTATAACCTCCTGTAGGGACGTCATTTTGAACTTTTGAGTTTTTATGTATTTGTTTAGGAACCGTAGGTCCAGGATGGGCCTTAACGTTTCGTCCACTTTTGGTACGAGGAAGTAGTTGGAGTACACTCCCTTGTTTCTTTCCTTGTACGGCACTGTTTCTATTGCCTCCTTGTGGAGGAGTTCTTGTGCTTCCTGCCAGAGGAGTGAGAGCGCTTTTGTTGAGCGCGTTTTGTTGGTTGGCCTCCTGTTTGGTGGCTTTTTTCCCAGGTCTATACAGTAGCCGAACTGTATGATGTTGAGTACCCATTTGTCCGTTATTTTCTTCCACTCCTGGAAGAAATGTCTTAATCTGCCTCCTACCGGTGTTACATGTTCGTTGATTTCTCCTTTGTGTGTTTCTAATTGTCTTTTGAGTCTTTTGTTGTGCCGCCCCACTAGAGGATGTTGTCTGTGTGGGCACGTTTGGTACAGCGGAGTCACTTGGAGGCGGGTTGCTGTCCCCCTCTTCTCGTTTGTCCCCATCCGTTCGGTCGCCCCCGAAAGGACTGGCCCCTCTGTTGGTACTGCCAGCTTTGCTGTTGCTGACCTTGTTGCGCCTGGTTGTTTCCCTGATAAGTTTGCTGGAAGGCCTGGTGCTATGTTCCCGTCTGGCTTCCTCCTCTGCCATTTGGTCTCCTTGAGGGGGTGCCCCTTCTCATCCCTCTGAACTGCAGCGCTCCCATGGACCTTGCAGTTTCATTATCCTTTTTGAGCTGTGTCAGCTTCTCGTCCACTGGTGTGCCAAACAGTTTTTCCCCGTTGAAGGGTATGTTCAGAATATTGTTCTGGACTTCCGGCTTGAAACCTGAGATCCTTAGCCAGGCATGCCTTCTTTCCGTCACTCCAATCATCATAAGTCTGCCTGATGTGTCTGCCGCGTCCACGGCCGACTTTAGGCAGGTGTTGGTCATGTTCTTGCCTTCCTCCACCAGGTGTGTTGCCCTCTGCTGGTATTGTTCTGGGAGATGTTTGAGCAGCTGCCCGACCTCCTCCCAATGTTGGTACGCATGTCTGTTTATTAGGGCATTGGAGTGCGCAATGCGCCAGTGAATTGCCGCATTCCTCTCTATTTTCCTCCCTGTGAGGTCTATTCTTTTACTCTCCTTGTCTGGAGGTGGCCCTGAGTTCGTGGGAATGTTGGCCCTCTTTCTGGCCGTTGACGTTATAATGGAGTCAGCTGGTACGGATCCCTGGATATATGCTGGGTCCTTCGAGGAATGTTTGTATTTTTTCTCTGTTCTAGGGGTGACAGATCTGCAGACTGCTGGCTCCTTGAAAGCTTCCCTGCCCTGGTCCAGGGCACTTGGAAGCATGGGTAGAAATTGGCTCCTAGTTTGAGTCGTGAGCAGGGTCTCTAAGAGGAAACAAGCCTTTGGTTTCTCTTCCTCCAATTTCAACCCTATAAGTTGCTGCAGCGTTCTTGATGACCATGTTGTAGATGCCAATGTCGTCAGGCGGTGAAGGCCTCGACGGATATGACTCTGCGCCCTCCTCCGGGCTTTCGGCGTCGAGGTCCTGCCATTCCAGGTCCTGCGCCTCCGAGGGCGTCGAGCACAAGTTTGTTTGCTGATCGTCCTCGCCTTCTCCTTCGTAATAATACAGGCCCTCTTCGTCCTGTTGCTCTGCTGGTTCAGGAGTTTTCGGCGGGTCGGTGGCGTCGAACTCCTCTTCGACTTCTGTTTCGACTACCGTCGAGGGTTTCGAAGGGATGGTGTATCTGCTCATCCGTTCGTCGAAGTCCTTTTTCCTCTGGAGGATACTGTCCATTTCGGCCTCGAGCCTTCTTTTCTTCCTCTCCATTTCGGCCGCTTGTTCGGTGTCGAGAGTTTCGGCGTTTCTCTTCGAGGTCGTCGATGTTGACGTCTAAGTCGCCTTCGGCTCTTTTCCCTTCGGCGTCGAGCGCGCCCTTTCGGGCCGTGCTTCGACGACCTAGGTTTATCTAGAGCTTTCGCCGGCTGGGAGTCCTTTTCGAAGGATCCGCTGGGCTGTTTATCCAAGGACGCAGCTGTGGTCGTCGATTGCTTCGACGCCAGTGCTCCTTTCGAGGACTTTGGCTCTGTTTTTCGAGAGTCTCTCGGGGCTTTAAGGGTCGACGTCTCTCTTACCTCCTTTGTCGACTTCTTATCGGTCTCTGCGACCGTGTAGTCCTCTGGTCCCTCGGCGATTTTGTCCTCTTCTCCGCTGAAGAGGCCCAGGTCCCGAAGCGACGGAGGTTGTCCTTGCCCCTGCATGGCGTAGTTCGCGCTCCTCTGTCTCTCCCTCACTCTGAGGGTCTTGGGGGTGAATGCCGAGCAGGCGTTGCAATCCTTGCTTTCGTGGTCGATTGGCAGGCAGAGGTTGCAGACTGGGTGCTGGTCCTTCTGCGCGTACTTGTGGTGGCAATTACGGCAAAATTTGAATGGGGTTTTGTCCATTCCTGCGCTCAGGGGGCCCCCTGTGTGCGCATTCTCCGTTGGACGTCGAAGTTCTTCCTCCTTCTCACCCTCTTCGTCGTCCCGGTTCTGTGTCCTTTGTCGTGCGATGAAGAAACTCCAACTTCTTGGCGTTTTCTGCTTTATTTTCTCTTCTTGTTTCCAAAAAACTCTGGAACTCCTCGTGACGATCCAGACCCAACAGCGGAAAAAAGAATCTGAAGATGGCGCCCAAAGGTGGGAGCTTCCGGAGGAAGCGCGCCGACGTCACGGGAGGACACCAAATGGTGCGACGTCGACGCCCACCTGGGCCACGAAAAGAAAAAATACTACGATTCCGGACCCAATCACTAGACCGCGGATAATGCACAGCACAGTGAATCCAGAGAGATTCACGCTGCAAAACTAAACCGATCAGTAGGAGCCGTTCCAAAGCCCTGGGAAACGAACGCGGCCACCGCCGCAGTCGGTGCTCACGCTGGAACACACACAAGTTGTTCTGAACGGCGCGAACACAGCGCAACCTCTTTTCCACCGAGATATCAGACACCGTCATCTGGCACGTCCCGCTACTGACATGAGACACTCCAGTGTATTCCGCGGTCTTACGCGCCATTAACTGTCAATCACCATCCGTGTTCTTCTTCCACCCACAAATGTGTTTGACCTGTCCTGGTCCTGAGGAGAACCCCAAAAGAAAAATAGGGTTCTGAAACGCGTCGACCTAATCCAGCTAGCCATAACCACCACCAACCCACTGAATAAAACAGTGTGCAAACAGGGCAATTAGCCTGTTGTAATTGTAGTGTTGTCTAGCTGTGCATGGCAGGTTGCAGTTTTGTAAAGTGCAAACAGTCTGTACCGCCATTGTTTCTTTTTCAAATCAAGGACTGGTCAACTGCGTTTTGTCATGTTTTGTCACTTTACAAGTTATGTACTCGTCAAATGTCAATTGTGTTGTTATTATTGATATTTTGTTGAATTTGTATACTTATTGTTTCTTTTCTCTATGACATGAGTTAAGTGTTGACCGCATAGGTTCTCAAAGTAAATGAACAAAGAAAAGGTATAATAAAGACACCAAAACCACTCAAGTTGTCAAAGTGTTTTTTTTTAATGCATTAATCTAAAACGCACGCCCAAACAAACTTTCTGTTCTAATTATTGTGGTGGCCTAGTTTGGGTGTAGATACAGGCCCAACCCCCCGTTGTTTAAAAAGGTGTTGGTTTGGCACTAGAAGGAGGCCGGCTTCTCTTTATGTTTCGGAGCCAGGCTGGAGGGCGGGGCATCTGAAACTTTTTGTCGGTGCCGACCTGAGCCAGAGGGCGAAGAGGGTACCTGAGCCTTTGACTTATGTTGACTGGGCACAGGGGGAACTGTACTCACGGTACGCTGACCCGGAGTGACGTGCTGTTCTTCTTCCATGTCGGAGTCGGCTTCGGACAAGGAGACCAGTTCTTCGTCCTCGGCTCCTTCAGCTGGATATCGGAATCTTCGCCGAAGATATCCGGAACGGGGCCGCTGTGATGTTGCATCTCGTGGCATCGAGCTCGATCACAAAGTGTCTTTTCGATCGGAACGATCGACACGCGTCACAGTCTTTTTCGTCGTGTTCCGGGGATAAGCAGAGGTTGCACACCTCGTGCAAGTCGGTGCGTGGAAACTTAGCACAACACCCGGGACATAGCTTAAATGGAGTTCGTTCCATCGACTGCTAGAGCGGGCGGCACGGGTAGGCCCGACGGCCTGCCTCGAGTATCCCGATCGAAGGTTTTCTTAGTTGAGACGATGCGCGTCGAATGGGGAACCGCGATCGATAACAATACCGTCGAGGGTAGTGGATTGCGCGTCGAAGGGGTCCGAGAAACGATACCGAACCGGAGCACAGCAATACACATCCGAACCTGATGGCGGAAGAAAACAATCTAAGGATGGAGTCGATGCCCATGCGCACTATCACCGAAAGGAGGAGTCACCTACCTCGTGACTGGAAAGACTTCTTCGAAGAATAACAAAGTGCAAACATCCGGACCCAACACTAGATGGTGATCTATGCTAAAGCATATGATCTACAGCTCCTATGCCTCGAACACCTAGTTCAAGGAAACAAGAAACATAAGGGCTTCTCTAGTAATACATGTAAAACTGCTAAACACATGGGTGGCTTATCAATATCTGAAGGAGTCCATACACCTTCTCAGACGTACCATTATCGCTAAGGACTGAATGGAGCACAAGAATCTGAAAGGCCCACTTTTCAACCCAATCTGCAAATATTAAATATTAAAGGTTTTTCAAGATTCAGTGGGACAGGCAAAAGTGCAGATCCACAACCCCTGTTTGACCTGTCACAGCGACCACCCCAAAAGCTCTCAGTTGTTTTGGCTACCTCCGTTCCTGCAGTTTCTATATGATGATCTACTCAGTCAACATCTTTCTCATGGGGCAGTGCCCCCCCTCTTACTTCAGGGGTAACATTGTTACACCAAAAGCCTTCATCTTCCATGTGAAAGTCAAGAGGTCAGCCTATACATCCCCTCCGGTCGTGGAGT
The DNA here is from genome assembly GCA_963921515.1 of Calotriton arnoldi. NCBI lineage: Eukaryota > Metazoa > Chordata > Amphibia > Caudata > Salamandridae > Calotriton > Calotriton arnoldi. Next base: position 1,469,366 of record CAWUFW010000971.1, read on the forward strand.
TCCTTGCTTGAGACTGGCAGCTCTGTTTTCACTACTTTAGGATCAAAAATTGATTGGAAGCAGATGAATCCATGAACAAGTGTCAAATTAAGAGGTTATAAAATGTCGAGTTTATGCCTCAATTATATTTATTGCTAAATATCCAACAATAAAATAGTGTAATGTAATGCACTTTATTCGTTTCGCTGTTTGTTTGTCCCAGCTCTGTTGTGAAGTCTATAAATACTGAATTCTAGCTTGCTGTCAGAGTCTGGAAGACTGGTAGCGGGAGCACCCAGGGCCTCCCAAAGGAGCTTTACGGTGCATGGAATAATACCTCCCACACCCTTTACGGTGTGGAGGTATGATTCCAACATGTTTGATACCAAACATGACAGGGTTCCTTACAGCCAGTTTAGAGATGGGCACCGCGTAATGTCGCGGTGCCCCTCTATATGTTATATGGCTGTCTCACAACCCGGGAGAATGGACGCTGTAGGGGTGCCCTGCTCATGCAGGGGCACCCTCACACTTAGAACCGAGCACCCTGCCTTCAGTATTCAAAGGCCTGAATTAGGGGTGACTTATAGGTTTTAAGTGCAGTGACCTTAGATATAGGTAAACCTATATCTTTCATAAGTGGTGCTAGCACCAGCTTACACAGGCTGCAATGGCAGTACTGTAGTTACAGTTTGACTGATCTCCCATGGGTGGCATAATACATGCTTCAGCCCATGGGGGACCCCTGGTGTACCTATGCACTGGGTTCCTTAGTACCATATACTAGGGGCTGATAAGGTTATACCAGTGTCCAATCTGGGATGTACCTAGGTACTTACCAAACCAATTTAGGGGAGAAAGCACAGAGACTGGGGTCCTGATTAGCAGGATCCCAGTCAGACTATTCAGAAACAATCACAGCACCTGGCAAAAAGTGGGGGGTAACCATGCAGAAGGAGCCGACCTTCCTACAAGCTATATTTATATAGGAGCTATATCCTTCACTCCGTTAGTTACTTTACTTAACTGTTTTTTAAAGTTTACTAGACCTTTCCAAATGTTTTTGTTCTGATAGATTTGGCCCCGTTCCACGCCCCCCGCAAAGTGTTTTTTTAATAAAAATATGAAGTCACTGAGGGAAAGGTGGGAAGCTCCCAAACCGAATTATTATCAAGCAGCAAGGGAAACCAGAAGTTCTACCAGGTTATTGATTCTAATGCCGGCTCTTACCGCGTGGACCTCATGGCTCCTTAAAACAGGATAAACATCGCCGTTGGCTATTTACAAACTCAAACAGCTGCCCACTAATTCACAATATTAAGTGGCTTTCTTCGTCTTCATGCCTGACAATCTTGATCACATCTTGGACATTGGCAGTATGAGTTCAGAGCAAAGTTTTAAATACAGCACATTAGAAATAAGCAGTAACCTACAGATGGTTTAGGTTTATGGGAGGGGGGGGTTACAGCCTTAATCTGTTCTCCACTGTGGTCATATGATGCAAATGTAACAAATGCTGGTTTCTTTTATCAAGAACAAATGTTTCCATTGAGGGTCTATGAGAGCTATTGTTTGAAGTTTTTTATTCTAGTGTTTAGTCTTTTTAAAACCATTACATTAAAAAGCAATCATAAAAACCTTTTGTGCACTTATTTTACAAAATATTTGAATATAAAATGTTAATATAGACCCAAATTCGAAATAGCATCTTATTAAAATACATAGTATGCTTCACTAGTCTCTCCTGAAACAGAGCATTATCAAGAAATGTCCTTACAAAATTCAGGAAAGATTTCTTTGCAATCGAGATTATTGTATAAGAGATGTAGAACGACTTCTATTTTCCTTCAAAATTTGAATATAAAATAGGGTTAATTTATTCCTACAAAGTTCATAGTTCATGCCTAATTGAGTATTGTCCGTGAACCCGAAATGTCTTCTTAATAAAGTGCAATCAATAATCCTTTAGATTGGCCTTGCTATAATCTCGTGGTTGGCGTGTTATGCAACTGATCTTTACATATTTTTTTAAAATTCGGTCTCCCTTGTGTACATTTTGTGTTAGACTTTTTTTGGTCTATTTCTTATAGATTTAGTTTTAAAAATGTTACCCCACTGCAGACAAGCGAGATTGAGGAACCTCCTGACCAGGTAGTTACCGCTTCCCTGAAGGTGCAGATTTTCAATCTTATAAAATTTGTTTTCAATAGCTTTTCCTTTCTGTTCCCAACTTTGGAGACGCACAGAGAATGTGTTAAAGATTCTTTCTTATATTTACACATGCCAGGTGGGTCGCTCCCCCACCACACAGCTCCGCCTGTGTTGTCTGCCCGCTGCTTCTGCAGGTAAGATCGCCCTCCGCTTGTGGCCCCGGTGCCCGTATTTCTTGCTTGTCTCCCCATTTTCCTTTCTGTGCCCCTCGCTGCCCCATTTGCGTTGTGCTTGTAATTTTGTCTGTTTTCTCCCCCATTTTCCTTTCTGTGCCCCTCGCTGCCCCATTTGCGTTGTGCTTGTAATTTTGTCTGTTTTCTCCCCCATTTTCCTTTCTGTGCCCCTCGCTGCCCCATTTGCGTTGTGCTTGTAATTTTGTCTGTTTTCTCCCCCATTTTCCTTTCTGTGCCCCTCGCTGCCCCATTTGCGTTGTGCTTGTAATTTTGTCTGTTTTCTCCCCCATTTTCCTTTCTGTGCCCCTCGCTGCCCCATTTGCGTTGTGCTTGTAATTTTGTCTGTTTTCTCCCCCATTTTCCTTTCTGTGCCCCTCGCTGCCCCATTTGCGTTGTGCTTGTAATTTTGTCTGTTTTCTCCCCCATTTTCCTTTCTGTGCCCCTCGCTGCCCCATTTGCGTTGTGCTTGTAATTTTGTCTGTTTTCTCCCCCATTTTCCTTTCTGTGCCCCTCGCTGCCCCATTTGCGTTGTGCTTGTAATTTTGTCTGTTTTCTCCCCCATTTTCCTTTCTGTGCCCCTCGCTGCCCCATTTGCGTTGTGCTTGTAATTTTGTCTGTTTTCTCCCCCCATTTTCCTTTCTGTGCCCCTCGCTGCCCCATTTGCGTTGTGCTTGTAATTTTGTCTGTTTTCTCCCCCATTTTCCTTTCTGTGCCCCTCGCTGCCCCATTTGCGTTGTGCTTGTAATTTTGTCTGTTTTCTCCCCCATTTTCCTTTCTGTGCCCCTCGCTGCCCCATTTGCGTTGTGCTTGTAATTTTGTCTGTTTTCTCCCCCATTTTCCTGTGCCCCTCGCTGCCCCATTTGCGTTGTGCTTGTAATTTTGTCTGTTTTCTCCCCCATTTTCCTTTCTGTGCCCCTCGCTGCCCCATTTGCGTTGTGCTTGTAATTTTGTCTGTTTTCTCCCCCATTTTCCTTTCTGTGCCCCTCGCTGCCCCATTTGCGTTGCGCTTGTAATTTTGTCTGTTTTCTCCCCCATTTTCCTTTCTGTGCCCCTCGCTGCCCCATTTGCGTTGCGCTTGTAATTTTGTCTGTTTTCTCCCCCATTTTCCTTTCTGTGCCCCTCGCTGCCCCATTTGCGTTGTGCTTGTAATTTTGTCTGTTTTCTCCCCCATTTTCCTTTCTGTGCCCCTCGCTGCCCCATTTGCGTTGTGCTTGTAATTTTGTCTGTTTTCTCCCCCATTTTCCTTTCTGTGCCCCTCGCTGCCCCATTTGCGTTGTGCTTGTAATTTTGTCTGTTTTCTCCCCCATTTTCCTTTCTGTGCCCCTCGCTGCCCCATTTGCGTTGTGCTTGTAATTTTGTCTGTTTTCTCCCCCATTTTCCTTTCTGTGCCCCTCGCTGCCCCATTTGCGTTGTGCTTGTAATTTTGTCTGTTTTCTCCCCCATTTTCCTTTCTGTGCCCCTCGCTGCCCCATTTGCGTTGTGCTTGTAATTTTGTCTGTTTTCTCCCCCATTTTCCTTTCTGTGCCCCTCGCTGCCCCATTTGCGTTGTGCCCGTATTTTTTGTCTGTTTTCTCTCCCTTGTACTTTTGTGCCCCCGCTGCCTCTCGCCATTCCCGCCGCTGCGTCCCTGCGGCCCCGCCCCCTGACTGCCCATTCGCTGCCCCTGCCTCCCAGCTGCTCCTCCCTCCCACCTCCCCATAAATGGCGGCCGCGCACTGGCGCGCCGAAGGCGCGCCTAAGGCAAGCCCGTCTGCGCCCGTCCGCGACTGGACCGCGCCCAGCGCCAGAACCCCTGGATCCCACCGATGCAACACTACTCGACGGACCTACGACGCCGCCACCCTCACCGCACTCAATGCCGGCCGGAACCCTGCCTGCTACCGAGCCTCACCGAGACGCACCCACGGACCCTTCACCTGCCAAACCTGCCGATTCACCTGCCCCCGGACGTGCACCACCTCCGCCAAGTCGAGCACCAGCAGCAACCACCTGAAATGCATCCTGTTGAACACCCGCTCCGTCCACAGGCACGCCGTGGAACTCTGGGACCTGCTCGACGCAACAGCACCGGACATCGCCTTCCTCACCGAAACCTGGATGAACGCCTCCTCAGCGCCCGACATCGCCATAGCCATCCCGGACGGATACAAGATCACCCGGAGGGACCGCGTCAACCAGACGGGAGGAGGCATCGCCATCGTACACAAGAACACCATCCGCATCTCGACTAACTCCGACGAGACCTTCACCGCCGCCGAACACCTACACTTCCAGATACACACTGACCCCAAGACCACCCTCCGAGGCACCCTCATCTACAGACCCCGGGACCACGCACACTATTCAGCGAAGACATCGCAGACTTCATCAGCCCGCACGCCATGCCCTCCGCCCGACTACATCCTCCTAGGGGACCTCAACTTCCACCTGGAGAACAACAACGACAGAAACACCACCGCCCTGCTGGACAACCTCGCCAACCTCGGACTCAAGCAACTGGTGAACACGCCCACCCACTACACCGGCCACACGCTTGACCCCGTCTTCTCTTCCAGCAAGCACATCTCCTTCAGCCACGCCACCGGACTCCACTGGACCGACCACAGCTGCGTCCACTTCAGCTTCAGAAAGACTGCGACCCACCACCACCCGCAACAGGCTCCCCGCCGGAGCTGGAGCAAGATCACCGCCGAGCAGCTCACCGCCTCCCTCAGCCAGAACACACCCACCAACACAACGGACCCAAACGAAGCAGCCAGCAACCTCGCCAAGTGGCTGACCGCCTGCGCCGACGACCTCGCACCACTAAAAACCCTCCCAGCAGACCCGGAAGCAAGAAAACCCCTTGGTTCACCAACGAACTCAAGGAATCCAAGAAGAACTGCCGCACTCTCGAGAAAACCTGGCGACTCGACCAGACCACAGACAACAGGACCGCCCTCAAGCACGCCACCCGCAAACACCACCAGCTGATCCGTGCCACCAAGAAGTCGGCACTCAAAGAACGACTGGACAACAACGCCCATGACAGCAAGGAACTTTTCAGCATCGTCAAAGAGTTCTCCAACCCCAGCGCCGGAAACAACGACATCACCCCCTCGCAAGACCTCTGCAACTCACTCGCCGCGTTCTTCCACCGCAAGATCACCGACATACATAACAGCTTCGACGCACAAACCACGCACCCTACCGCCGAACCAACGCCCGCCACCACCACCCTCTGCAACTGGACCCTGATCAGCACCGAAGACACCACCCGCACGATGAACTCCATCCACTCCGGATCACCAACCGACCCCTGCCCACACCACGTCTTCAACAAAGCCGACGCCACCATCGCACCCCATCTCCGGGACATCATCAACTCCTCCTTCCACACCGCCACCTTCCCGGAGAGCTGGAAGCACGCCGAGCTTACCGCCCTCCTGAAGAAACCAACGGCGGACCCCACCGACCTCAAGAACTACCGTCCCATCTCGCTCCTTCCGTTTCCGGCCAAAGTCATCGAGAAGACCGTCAACAGACAGCTTGCCGCCTTCCTCGAGACGAATGGATCCCTCGACCCCTCGCAGTCCGGGTTTCGGGCCAACCACAGCACCGAGACCGCCCTTATCGCAGCCACCGACGACATCAGAACCCTAACCGACAACGGGGAAACAGCAGCCCTCATCCTCTTGGACCTCTCCGCGGCGTTCGACACCGTCTGCCACCGCACCCTAGTGAAGCGCCTCAGCAACATCGGAATCCGAGAGAAAGCACTGGAATGGATCATCTCGTTCCTCGCCGGAAGAACCCAGAGAGTCCGCCTCCCCCGTTCAGATCCGAGGCCACCGAAGTCATCTGCGGCGTTCCACAAGGATCTTCACTCAGTCCAACCCTCTTCAACGTCTACATGAGCCCCCTCGCAGCCATCGCACGCCAACACAACCTCAACATCATCTCCTACGCCGACGACACCCAGCTGATCCTCTCCCTCACCAACGACCCCACCACCGCCAGAGCCAACCTACACGACGGGATGAGAGACGTCGCCGACTGGATGAGGAACAGCCGCCTTAAACTGAACTCAGACAAGACGGAAGTCCTCATCCTGGGCTCATCACCCTCCGGCTGGGACGACTCCTGGTGGCCCCCGGCCCCTGGGCACCGCGCCCAAGCCAACGGACCACGCACGCAACCTGGGCTTCATCCTGGACTCCTCCCTGTCGATGACCAGACAAGTCAACGCCGTCTCATCTTCGTGCTTCAACACCCTGCGCATGCTCCGCAAGATCTTCAGATGGATCCCCACTGAAACCAGGAAGACCGTCACCCAGGCACTCGTCACCAGCCGACTGGACTATGGGAACACCCTCTACGCCGGAACCACAGCCAAACTTCAAAAAGACTCCAGCGCATCCAGAACGCCTCCGCACGACTCATCCTGGACATCCCCCGACACAGCCACATCACCGGACACCTGAAAGACCTGCACTGGCTCCCCGTCAGCAAGAGAATCACGTTCAGACTCCTCACCCACGCACACAAGGCCCTCCACGACCTGGGCCCAAAGTACCTCAACGACCGCATGACCTTCTACACGCCCACCCGCCAGCTACGATCAACCAGCCACGCCCTCGCCACCGTACCACGCATCCGCAGAACCACCGCCGGAGGAAGATCCTTCTCCTACCTGGCAGCCAAGACCTGGAACTCCCTCCCCACTCACCTTCGGCGAACCCAGGACCATCTCTCCTTCAGGAAGCAGCTCAAGACCTGGCTGTTCGAGCAGTAACTTACCCCCTCCCCCAGCGCCTTGAGACCCTCCCGGGTGAGTAGCGCGCTCTATAAATGCTGTGATTGATTGATTGACAGTCGACATTCTTGGTTTTGAAACTGATATTTCCAATTAGAAATTAGGTCTTTAGTTTCCCACATGCCAAAACCGAATTGCATGAACTGTTGTTTAATGGTCAGTGAAAAATGAGCTGAAAGGTATTCCTGAGGGTGCCACTTTTTATATGAATTGATCACTGTCCAGGCGTGACGTCTTCATGTGAGGAGGTTCTCGTTAGTTATACGAGTCAGATTTTGGATGTACCTTTAATTGCTTGATAAAATGCTGCTTTCCCTATGCTCGCCCTACAAACATCTTGCACGCTTAATTCCTCAACTGCCTGCTTTAAATAAAATCCACAGGAACCTTTTTTGTTAATCTGTTTTTGCTCTTCAATTTCCTGTGGGCACAAAGTATCGATAGAGCCTCTTTCGGTTGTGCGCAATCTCCAGCATAATTTAATAAATGCATTTTTGCTTTGAAATGTTTGATTTATCAGACCGAACTCTAGGCGAACTTGGGCCAGGGAGGCTGATTTTGAAATGTTGAACACAGATTTACATACTCTTGTTTGAATTTTGTTTAGGATGGGTGCTTCACGACCCCTCATCGTTTCAGTGCCACACATCACCTTTGGCATTAACCGGGCGCTCATGACAGATAACAGAGGGCCGAAGGACTGGCAGCTCAATTTCCTTTTTACTAGCTTAAAACAATAGGTTAGCGACTGAGCTTTTGCCATCATGGCTGCTGAGTGCTGTTTGTACTTCATTTGGTGTTCAATGTTGAATCCTAGGTATTTATAGGTTTCTGCTACCTTGACTTTTTTTCCTTCCAAAACCCAGGAGTACGATTTATAATTGGAGTCTACCAGCCGTACTACTTTTGTCTTTTGCAAGTTTAATTCTAACCCTTGTTTGTCCATATACATTTTTAGGGCCTTCATGCTGCGTTGTAAACCTATTGGCGTTTGGCTTAGTAGGACAATGTCATCTGCATACTGAAGACATCTTATTTCCTCATGGGCCAAAGATGGCGGGTGGCAGTTATCTTTCTGAAGTGCATCTGCAAGGTCGGCAAGATATAAATTAAACAGACTTGGGGCTAGAAGACCCCCCATTTTAATCCGTTCCTTGTATCTATTTTATTTGTCGCTCGACTGCCATCTCCAATTTTAACCTGTGTCCAAGTTCCTCTGTATACCTCTATGATAGCCCTCAGCAAGCTGCTATGAATGCCCTTTTAGGCCATATTCGCCATACACATGAGGCACTTGATTGAATGCGGACTGAAGGTCTGCAAAGCAAGCAAAGAGGGGGTCTTCTTGTTTTTTGCCTTTTCTGCTAAGAGTGTTAGTGCTGTTAAATTCGTTAACGTTCCCATCCCAGCCCTAAGCCCTGTTTGGAACCCCGGTATAAGCTTGTTGTCATCTGTCCATGACTTAAGGTGCTCCAGTAGACAAGAAGCGTAGAACTTAGCCTATACATCTATTAAGGCTATAAGCCTGTAATTTGTTGGTAATGAAGGGTTTCCACTTTTAAAAATCGTTTGAAAGATGTTACCTTTGCATGTGTCCAGGATTCGATTCGTATGGTACAGCTCATTAAACAGAGGAGCAAAATAGTGGGCCCAATTTGTCATGTCTCCTTTAAATAGTGCATTGGGGATTCCGTTCGGTCCTGCCGCGCCTTCTGGCTTTAGTTTCTTTATGATTTTTATCAATTGATCTATGTCCACTATTATTGACGTGTTGGTATTGCAGTGCACATTGTTCATATTATTCTTTTCGTGATCCATATTGTCTACCTGCGTTTCTAGGGATGAGCCTACTCGCGTTTTGAGCTCTACTTCTGAGCGGTCTTTACTTTGAGATCGGGATCAGCATACATTTCTTGGACGGGGTCTTCCCAGAAGGCTGCATTTATCCCTGCATTTTGTTGTCTGTTCTTCCCGATTGACAATCCATTTATCAACTGCCAAAAATATTTGCTGTTCGATTGTTTACTTGCCATCAAGAGTTTATTCCACAAGTCAACGTGAAATCTTGTTTTTATTTTCCAACAGTTTTTCTTATATTGAGTTCTTAATTGTTGTAATCTTTTTTTATCCGGTTGAATCCCTTGTTTTAACTGCTTTAGGATTTTCCTATTTTCTCGCAATATTAGCTTGTGCTTCATATACGACCAAGAAGGACTTCTGCTTTATAATTAGACACATTATGTTGGAGGGTGAGCAATGGAGGAGCAAATTGTTTTACTGGCTGTGCCAATAGCCAGGCTGCTCCTAACATGAGCATGAATCGAATCTCTGCCAATAGCCAAACTACTGCTAATACAAGCATGAATCAACTCTGCCAATAGCCAGGCTGCTACTAACACCAGCATGTATCAACTCTGTAAATAGCCATGCTGCTAACGCAAGCATGAATCAACTCTCTGCCAATATAGCTAGGCTGCTACTAACACAAGCATGAATCAACTCTCTCGCAATAGCCAGGCTGCTACTAACACAAGCATGAATCAACTCTCTCGCAATAGCCAGGCTGCTACTAACACAAGCATGAATCGAGACTCTGGCAATAGTCAAACTGCTACTAACAAGAGCATGAATCAACTCTGCAGATAGCCAGACTGCTACTAACACAAGAATGAATCGACTATCTGCCAATAGCCAAACTGCTACTAACACAAGCATGAATCAATTCTGCCAATGGCCAGGCTGCTACTAACACAAGCATGACTAGACACTCTGCTAGTTGCCAAACTTCTACTAGCAGAAACCTGTAAGCCAAAGGCATCAGAGAGTATCAGAATTCTAGTGCACAGGAGAAATGTTTTGGCTCAAATTTTGATCAATCTCTGAAGAGGTGAACACAAAACTCACCTTAAATGAATCTCTGGTTCCTCTGTAGTCCTCTTGAAGGTAGCACTGGACCAGCTGCACACTCTGCTCTTCATCCAGACCCTGAAACAAGCAGAGAATCAGCAAACAACTAAACAGTGACTGAACCAATGCTATTTCTGAAGGGTAGCTCATCTCCATGTGCAGCAGAATACAAAAGACGTAACCCTAAAACTGGCTTGCACCGGACAGCAACTTCTAAGCTAAACTCTCCACTTAAGCATCAGCAAGCAGCTTTACATGCTATCACAGAGCCCAACTGCCATCAGCACTGCAACCAAGCACCAACAAGCAGCTTTACATGCTATCCCAGAGCCCAACTGCCATCAGCACTGCAGCCAAGCACAAACAAGCAGCTTTACATGCTATCCCAGAGCCCAACTGACATCAGCACTGCAGCCAAGCACAAACAAGCAGCTTTACATGCTATCCCAGAGCCCAACTGCCATCAGCACTGCAGCCAAGCACCAACAAGCAGCTTTACATGCTATCCCAGAGCCCAACTGCCATCAGCACTGCAGCCAAGCACCAACAAGCAGCTTTACATGCTATCCCAGAGCCCAACTGCCATCAGCACTGCAGCCAAGCACCAACAAGCAGCTTTACATGCTATCCCAGAGCCCAACTGCCATCAGCACTGCAGCCAAGCACCAACAAGCAGCTTTACATGCTATCCCAGAGCCCAAATGCCATCAGCACTGCAACCAAGCACCAACAAGCAGCTTTACATGCTATCCCAGAGCCCAACTGCCATCAGCACTGCAGCCAAGCACCAACAAGGAGCTTTACATGCTATCCCAGAGCCCAACTGCCATCAGCACTGCAGCCAAGCACCAACAAGCAGCTTTACATGCTATCCCAGAGCCCAACTGCCATCAGCACTGCAACCAAGCACCAACAAGCAGCTTTACATGCTATCCCAGAGCCCAACTGACATCAGCACTGCAGCCAAGCACCAACAAGCAGCTTTACATGCTATCCCAGAGCCCAACTGCCATCAGCACTGCAGCCAAGCACCAACAAGCAGCTTTACATGCTATCCCAGAGCCCAACTGCCATCAGCACTGCAGCCAAGCACCAACAAGCAGCTTTACATGCTATCCCAGAGCCCAAATGCCATCAGCACTGCAACCAAGCACCAACAAGCAGCTTTACATGCTATCCCAGAGCCCAACTGCCATCAGCACTGCAGCCAAGCACCAACAAGGAGCTTTACATGCTATCCCAGAGCCCAACTGCCATCAGCACTGCAGCCAAGCACCAACAAGCAGCTTTACATGCTATCCCAGAGCCCAACTGCCATCAGCACTGCAACCAAGCACCAACAAGCAGCTTTACATGCTATCCCAGAGCCCAACTGACATCAGCACTGCAGCCAAGCACCAACAAGCAGCTTTACATGCTATCCCAGAGCCCAACTGCCATCAGCACTGCAGCCAAGCACCAACAAGCAGCTTTGCGTGTTACCCCACAGCATGCATTTGAGGCCCACTGTCCTGAACCTGTGAGCTCAGATAAAAGCACTGCATTCAAGCACCAACAAGCAGCTTTATCATCCCAATATGTATACAGTACTCACGTATTACAGCATCACTGCTATAGAACAGGAGTGTACTCGACCCCAATACATAATCACCCGGAGACTCATCACCATATCAGCACACACAACCCGCCACCAGCTGTCACCAAATACATATGGAGCGACTCTGCCACCCACAAATCAGCTCATCTCTAGCCTCCAATGTCACCTGGGAACAGTCGACTTACAAGAAACTTGCTGAGGCGCAGGCCCAGCTCCTTCAGTGAAGGGGCCACATTCTTGTCGTTCTTGACTTTTTCAGCAGAGCTTGAACTAAGGAGAGGGAAAAAGTTAGTATCTTTTTACCTTACAGACCCGCATGCTGCAGCTACATAAATACTGAGCTTAACTAAGAAGGTGCATTGAAAAGAACTCACAGAAGAGAAGGCCAATAAATCTTAAAGAAAAGAGCATGACTATGCCTCTAGAATCCCAGACATCAATGTAAGGTACAGTCTACGGTTAAAGCCCTGTTACTGGAGCCCATTTTGGGGCACAGCTGGGAAGACTGCCTGAGAACAATATAGTTGTAAAAAGAACACCAACTCTCACACTCAGTGGCATGCTTTAGCGCAAAGTCTGCTCCTCGCTGCCGTCAGATATTGCTTTGGTAACTCTGCATTAAGAACGATCCACATTGAACTCATTAACTTTCAACCCATGTTCAAGATCTTGAAAAGTATTCACCCCGACAATCTCAGTGATAAAAGGTCACAGGTTGATTGCTTCAAAATTTATAGTAGTTTTCTTAGCAATGAACAACTTATGAACTTTCATTTAAGTATATAATAACTAGTCCTGCAGAATGTCTGAGATCTGTTAGTGATAGCCGAAGAGCAGAAACATGTTGACGGTTCAGACATGAAGATCCCTAATATAACTTATTTATCATGGTGATAAAGAATCGTAAATTAAAACCTACTGCATGGACTCTTTCCCAATTGTATACATTATGTCCTAATGTCAGACTGAAACATTAGGTGAAGCTTCAGCATCAAGGCACACTATCCGTACAGCAGAACAATTAACACAAAACTTCCTCCTGAATGACGCATCCAATCGCATAGGGCCTCTTCAGTGCAAACCAGGAGCACACTATGGACGCAAGCATCCAACCATCGTGTGCAACACAACACTTTAAATAGGTGAGGATTTCATTTTTAACTATGCGATAGTAGGAATTCTTGGCAGATTCATCTCCAGCTCGTGTCTAATGCGATCTGGTATCGCTCACATTTTCAGGGTCTCCAGTAGTTTGTGTCAATAAGATTACCTATCCTACACAGTATCATCTTGTATATAGATACTAACAATGTCTACATAGTTATACACAATTCTACTGCACAGAAAATGTGTATAAAAAGGAGCACATTAACACCTCTCTGGAGAGGGAGGCTGCTCCGGCAAGTGACTGAGCTGGGGGTTTCAGACAGTGGGACCTCATCGGGGTCTCAACACTTGGGGGCCTGATGACGGGGATGAAAATCAAATCCTTCACTGACCTGCAAACGGAGTTTAACCTTCATCGCAGCCAATTTTACCAGTACATGTACCTCAGACACGCTCTAACGCCATCATCTCTACCCTCGAGGTACTTTCGGAATACAGCCCTATCAAAGCCAAAATTATGATAGAACCCCCCTGGGGATCACAAAATCTCCCAAATATACCAGTCCCTGATGATCAATACCCCATGCGCCTTTTTAACAACTGCACGAGGCATGGGAACGCGACCTGGGTTCATTGACAGACAACGACTGTCGGGAGAAATTGCAGTCCCTACGCGAGTTGACTATAGCGATGATTTCGGGCCGTTTAACTTAAATACCTCAATTGCACTTATTTCACCAGGGAACCTTTGTGGGAGATGGGGGTGACCGCTTCACCACACGGTCTTTGATGTTCTCCGAAGGAAGGGAGACTTCCTGCACGCAGCATGGCACTGCAGTGCCCTAGAGGAGCTTTGGACATGGGTATTGTCCTGTTTGGGGACTATCCCTAGGGACTCTAGACTAGTCATGCTTCACATCACTGAGGACACAGAAGGGGAGCATTATAAGAGCACTGTTATGGCTCGGCTATATGCTGCCAAGTGTGCCAGCGCAGTCCTGGAAGGGTGCGAAAGGCCATCCCTGGAAGAGTGGCATAGAGGGACTGGGGACATTAGAGGAATTCACTTGGACCCAACAGTAGGGGTGGGGAGCTATGAGACAGTGGGAGGGCAGTCTGGGAACTGGCTGGGGTTGGCTTGAAGAGTCGTCGTGGGTTAACTTTTTTGCTGGAGCAAGATAACCGTGTGGGTCAAACACAATGGTCTGTTACGTAGCAAAACACTGTTGTTTGTGATTTACACAGACCACTGTCGCATGTCAGTGACCGTTTGCACCTTTTACTGTTATGATATAAAAGGCAATAAAATCTTTTATTTAAAAAAAATGGGGCATGTAGCACAAAATAAACCCCAAAAAGAAATATGTCTGAGAACGCACAAGGACAGATCCCATAAAACGCCATGAACAAGGACACCTTTGGAGAATCATGGGAATAGGTAAGTAGCTTCTTCTGTAGCAAATGATCTTTTATAGGTTAACAGGTTTTCAAACAGAACAGCAAGTTGGGAAGTTAAGATCAAAGCTCACTATAATAGGGGGCGTGGCTTCGCCGTGCAGCAAGATGGCCGCTCACTAAGAGGGCTCTGCCGGCCTCGAACATAATCCTGCATCAATCTGCTGCAAAAAGGGGGCACACATCACAGAAAATGCTAGTGCACCGGCATTAAGCCCATTGGTGCCAGCTGGTCCCGATCTGGTGCCCGCGGCGCACTCAGAGCGTCGGGCGGACGGCGAGGTCGGGCTGGGCCTACATCGGGCCTGTAGAGGTGGAGGAAGGCGTGCTGTGGGGCTCCGGGCTGCCTCGCGCCATGAGCTGCTCGAATTGATCCCGTCCGAGCCTGGATCTGACTGGAAGAGATAAGACCCTGCGCCCATCGATGGCTCCTGCGCCGGCACTGCTATAAAACAAGACCGAGGCCGCATGGTAATGGTGAGCGGCTGCAGGAGAGGAGAAGAGGGGGACCCCCGATGGTCACAGCCTCATTGATCTGCCACATGAGCGGACTGCGGTCCCGGCTTCCGACTCAGGCCTGCGGAGTGTCGCACTGGGTGGGCCTGAACTGCTGGGCCGACTGACCGGGCCAGCGCGCTGCTGAACCGAGCAGCTGGACCTGGGGACGTGCCTTGCTGCTGCGGAGGCTGCTGCCTGTGAGGATTGGAGGTGAGGGCCTGGCTGACGTCCCTGTGGGAGACCAGCACGCCGCCGCGAGTCCGGGCGCGCTCCTGAAGCTGTGGCCCTCAGCGGACAGGCTCAGTCTCACATCTGCAGAGCTAGTCAGAGGCGGCCGGCGGAGAGACGAAAGCGTTGAGCCTCATGGCAGGCGCCTACGAGAGGCTGGGAATGCAACCCCCTGGAGCAGAGCCTTTGTGGTGAACACTCCACATCATTTGGACATATGCAAGGACTGGCCTTGTATAACAAGGAGAGTAGCTGGTGAGGAAGGTTGGTGGCGCTCACTGAGGGACACGATTGGCGCCTGTGACTGGCCGCTTTGAGACCGCATTGACCTGCTGACGGAGGCTAAAAATTAGGATTTGGAGGCCAGATTACAGGGATACCTGAAACCACGGCCATATGTAAAATGGAGGACTTTGTCGAAACACTACTGAGCGACCTCTTTGGTAAAGATCTAACAGCTGTATTCATCGTGGAGCGCGCCCATCACTCCCTTGGGCCCAAAACGTCAGTGGGCGCCACCCCACGACCAATCGTGACACGTCTACTGAACTACCGAGCCTGCGACTAGGTTCTGAAACTGGCTCGAGAACACAGTACAATACAGCACCAAGGGAACAATACCCTGCTGGTCCAGGCGGCGAGACGACAATTTGTGCTGGTTAAGCAGATACTGCAGCAATCTGGCATGTCGTACGTTCTATACCCAGCCAAGCTGCGAGTCTCCCTCGTTGGAAAAATGCACTTCTTCACTGATGCCAAGTCCGCACTCAAGTTCGCCAAACACATAGGAGGACCCTGCCGATCCACGGAGGCTACTGTGCACTCCCCTGCCGAGGCCAGACTGAGTGATAATGACTAACTGTGCTGCCAAGTGGACACGGCACGGCTGCTGAGGCTGGACTGGCTCCTAGATTATAGATCCTTTGTCCTCTTGTTGTTGATGTCAACTTCGCTGACTAAGGTAACTGACTACATGGGTGCACAAACCTCACTACAGTATCTATGGTGCACCTGCCATAATGCCTCTTACTCTGCAAGATGCCCTCATAGGTCACAAATCTCGGCCACCCAGCCGAATGAGGCAGGGCTGTACGCTGTTGACTCCTAGTCCCTCAGGGATAATTCCCCCGTAGCCTCTTGGCTATTAGATCTTTCTTGCTCTGTTGGGTTTTGATGGGTGGGAACATGAGACAACCTGTTTGGGGGGTTGGTGTGGGTGGTGGGCGGGTTGGGAATCTGTTGATGTCTGTGGAGGCATGTAACGTTGAGACAAAGCTTGCAGCACCTGTAATATATGTTAATAAACTGGGATGGGTCACCACACGGTCGACATGGCGTCACTGCATACAACTCCTCTTGCGCTGTCCGATTAGCTAAGCATGGTTCCGCGCACCTTCTCATCATTGGACTTCACTCCCTGCCACTCTGCGATACATAATGTGGCGACTGTGACATGCATAACTTGGGATATCCGCAGACTTAATGACTTCAGAAAAACGCACCTGGTCCATTCCTATCTGGCCAGACACAAGGTAGACGTCAGCCTCTTACAGGAGACACACCTAAAGGATGCCTTGCCATCCATCTTCACTCCCTGCCACTCCCCGATACATAATATGGCGACTGTGACATGCATAACTTGGGATATCCGCAGACTTAATGACTGAGGAAAAACGCACCTGGTCAATTCCCATTTGGCCAGACACAAGGTAGACGTCTGCCTCTTACAGGAGACACACCTAAAGGATGCCTCGCCATCCATCTTCACATCCAACTACTCAAGAGGGGTGGCTGTACTAATTCGTAGGGGACTCCCATGAAAGACATCCCAAGCCCTGACAAATCCAGAGGGACGATACATCCTCCTAGGGAGCACACTATATGGGAGACAGCTCACTGTTGCAGCCATTTACGGTCCCCAACATTGACGATCCTGAATTATTCACTCACATTTGTTCAAAAATACAATCTCTGGGTAACTCCATGATACTCTGGGACAGAGACTTCAATGCAATCATGGAAGAACACACGGACAGGGTGGGCACTTCCCACAGCCATCATCCCCAGCCAAGCAGCAGCCACGCTCCAAGCCCTTACACAAGATAACTATTTAGTAGACGCCTGGAGGCAGTTACATCCCACCGTAAAAGAGGGCACCTGTATAGCAACGCATCATGGGGCCTGGTCAAGACTGGTGTTCTGGCTGACATCTCGAGATATACACACCTGAACCACAGCAGTAAAACACCTACCACGTACTGTTTCAGACCACGTACCAGTCATGATTACATTACAATTACCGCAAACCTTTCCGCTCTCCTTCACCTGGCACCTCCTACCGGCAGTATTGTTAGATGCTGCATTCAGGGCTGAAATTTGCAGGAGTATACTCTAATATTTTTAATTTAACACGCATTCAGTGCAATCGCCCACAACGCTGTGGGAGGGTTTTAAAGTGGTAACTAGAAAAGTATGCATTGTCGACCAGTCTGGGGTGCTGAAGGCTATACAGCACTCTTGAGGGTCTGGAGAGGGACCTCCGGAGTCTGGAAAGTTAGTATTTTCAATCTCAAGACCCTACACGTCTAGCTTGCATCAGAGAAAAACTCTGAATTCCAGGAGGCGGCAGCCCTGGAGGCAAGATTCCTTCACCGTCATGCCCAAGCTCGGCGATACGTCGGGGTGATCGTCCTAGCAAAACACTGGCTAACCTACTTCGCCCCCTAGGACATCCTCATATATTACTGAATTGCAGGACGCAGATGCCACACTGATGCACTCCCTGACCTGACCGCCCTGCTGGACACCATGACAACATTCTATGCTAAGCTGTACTCCTCTACAACACAGCTTACGGAGGCAGAGTTGTTAGAATATTTAGATACACTTCAATTATTTTGGCTGGACCGAACACACCGCGCCTACCTAGATGAACCATTTACCACTGAAGAGATCATTCAGGTCATACAAAGCCTGCCAGGAGCTAAGGCTCCAGGGCTGGCCGGGCTCACCTCGTCCTTCTACAAGGGTATGCTACCATACTCTCCCCTCAACTCCTGGCCAAATACCAAGAAGCTCTGGAGTCTGGGGCCCTACCACCCTCAATGTCGGTAGCTGCCATTACTGAAACCAGGCAAACCTACCTTATGCGACTCTTACCGTCCGCTGTCATTGATAAACACTGACAATAAAATATTCGCCAAGCTGCTAGCAAATAGACTGCAGCCGCTACTCCCACTTATGGTAAGACCCGACCAGTCAGGATTCCTACCCGGCCGTACTACGTCACACAACTCGCGCACCATATTTGCCCTAACGCACCACCTTTTCCCTCATGTCCCAGCGGTGGCTGCTTTGTTAGATGCTACAAAGGCATTCGATTCCCTGGATGGAAATTCCACTTCACACTACTAACTCTACTGGGTCTCATCCCCCTTTTATACGACTTCTATATACCTCCCACACTGCTCTGGTGCAGATCAATGAGCTGATTTCTAACCCTATCCCCATCTCCTGTGGCACGCGCCAAGGATGTCCTTTGTCACCCCTCCTATTTGACATAGTGATGGAACCCTTGGCAGCCTGCCTGCATCAACATCATGCTGATAGGGGTATAGGATTCACCACCAGAGGGTTGATAGTCTCCATGTACGCAGACGATGTCAAGCTATATGTTCGCGAGCCAGAGGTGAATCTTGTTCCAGTGACACGTGAACTGCTGTGCCTCGGAGGCATGTCTGGAATTCAAATAAATTGGGCTAAATCCACCTTATTCCCGCTCACTGAAGGCACACACAAATTTGATACAGAATATCCAAAAGAATGGGCGGACGGCCCGGTGCGTTACCTGGGCATTTGGATAAGTGGGGGTACACAAGAGCAGTGGAATGAAAATGATGGCAGTGCGATCACTTGGATAAAGGAGAAAATACACATCTGGTCTAAACTGCCTCTAATTCTTCTTGGGCGAATAGCAATCACAAAATTGATAATACTGCCCAAGCTGCTGTACCTTTTCGCTAACATCCCTATGCCGCTCACCTCACATTTCTTCAGGCGTCTAAAATCTGCCATGATCAGTCTGGTATGGGCAGGCAAACAACCCAGAGTATCCTGGGAACTCCTCACCCTCCCACTGGCACAGGGCGGATCCGGGGCCCTAGACCTCACACTATATGCATACTTGCACACAAGCGCAATTTCTGGTTATACCAGACACCCTTCCAACCCCAGGTTGCAATTGAGAAGGACCGGGCCGCTCCTTACCCATTAGCCACTACCCTCTATCACAGCTACCAGAAACCCAGATGTGAGATCCACACGGTTGAAACTCTCAGATGGTCGTGGGAGGGGCTGCGGAAAAAAGCGAAACTTACCCTGTTGTATCTACCGTCAATCCCGCTAGCCAACAACCCCCAAATCCCTCCACTACTAGACAAGGGCACGGCTGGTCATGCGCGCAAACTTCCCATTAACACTTTCTCTGACCTACACCCAAACGGCCAATTTCTCCCCCCATTGCAAATTGCGGAGTCTTCCCAAATAATGTTCCTGGATACACTAATATATTACTAGGTGCGTGCAGCCTGCCGCGCACTATACGACACATTCCTATCCCTGCCCCTCCCTGCTCTAGAGCATATAATTAGACTCCTCTGCCGCAAGATAATAATGTGCATTTACACCACTACTCAACGCACCTCCCCAGCGACCACTCCTGGATCCATAGAGGCCTGGACAGTTGAACTGGACTCCCTCATCACAGAAGCGCAGTGGTTGTTTTTCTGCGGCCAACTTGAACACCTGTCTCCGAACTATCGCCTGATTAATGAGGTTTAAATTTCTACATCGCACCCCGGTGCAACTGCAGCAGATGGGGCTACTCCCCGATGATGCATGCTGGCGCTGTATGCCCCCTCAGGCCAGATTCCTGCACCTGGCCTGGACGTGCCCGTGGATCGCTGGATTCTGGGCAGTGGTGTTTTAACACATTGGAGATAACAGATCAGGAGTTAGACTGCTCCCGGCTAGTGGCCCTGCTGGGATATGTAAAGGACGCCCAACCCGCTAATCGGCGACTAATCGCCATGCTCCTCCTACTAGCTAATCGTCGAGTGGCTATACATTGGGGCAGGCCGACTGCCCCAGACATGAAGGCTTGGCTGCGACAGCAGTACGTACTGCCAGGAACAGTTGTCTCCCTTCTGGGAGCTTAAGCCGCCTAGAGCCCGGCCTAAGGATATATGGGCCCATTCACCTCTTGGCTCCGCCAGCAAAGCCCAGCTTCCCTGCGCAGACACCTCCATAACAGAATCCGCATTGCTAATAGGCTCCCCTAAGTATCATCATAGAATGATTGCTCTCTGCTCCCTTGAGCTGTGCTTGGCTTACTAAGTGGATGCTGAACATTGCATAGTACAATTCATCTTCTGTTCCCTTTTGTGCAGGGAGGGAGGAGCGGAACCTACTTGTTGTAATGACACAGCAGGCAATATGTAAGAAATGGATTATTTTGCAGATGTGTGACGTGACCGTGCAGGATACAAGGTTACGTACCCTGCTAACTCTATCAAATAATGTGTTATTAAGTGCTGCACTTTCTTTCTGTATCCCAGCGAGTAATTGTATGCCATTTGTTCGTTGTGGTGTATATGTGCAAAATCTCAATAAAAAGATTTATTTTTAAAAAAAAAGCTCCCTTTAATGACCGTCTCTGCATCAGTGGCAAACGTCTGGGTTGGGAAAGCCCCTCTGCCGCCTGGCACCCCCATGGATGATCCTAGAAACGAGCATGTAGAAGAAGCTGTTCCTCGTCCCCTATGGGTCATTAACCTTCTAACGGCACATGCCGAGGTAAGCAGCCGTCCATCAGGGCGAGCCCTGCTAGCAGAGGCCGCCAAAAATACTCAAAGACCTGACCGAGTCCAAACACAACAAGGGCAGAGTTTGAAACAGACATGACACACACCCCCGATATCGGCGCACCACAGATGCCAAAGACGCTCAGCATGCCAATTTACACATGATATTCAATCCGTCTCCCTGAGTGGGATTTCCATTCATCAAACTAAACGTTCAAAATGCAACACAAACAAGCATTGGCATAGCCAATAGGTCTTGCTTTTGGGACCTTATAAGTATTTAGTTATGCAGCACAATATCCTTGGTGCAACAACATCAACTGTTGCATGGCTAAACACTTATAAGGTCCCAAAAGCGAGACCTATTGGCTATGCCAATGCTTGTTATTCTAAGTTTCTCTGGGGGAATAATTTTCTCCCATCTGTAAACTGTACTGTCATGTGCACTTAACTCGAGTCTGACCTCCCAGTACCTGGGCAATGATCCCGTAACTCTACCCTTATTTTCTGGCCAGCCTTGTACTATGTACTCTTTAAGCGAAACCATCTCATTATCGGCTAACAGACATTCTTCCCACTTCTGTTTGTTCATGCACGTCACTTTGAGTACAACTTCTCTGTCTTCCTCAATGTCAGAGCCATCTCCACCTTCTGCTGGAGTGATGCTCTAGTAGTGTTGAGTGATGCAGTGGTGATATGAATGATGCTGTGTTGGTGCTGACTGATGCTGTGGTGGTGCTGATTGATGCTGTGGTGGTGTGAGTGATGCTGTAGTGGTGCTGAGTGATGCTGTAGTGGTGCTGAGTGATGCTGTGGTGGTACTGACTGATGCAGTGGTGGTGCCGATTGATGCTGTGGTGCTCGGAGTGATGCTGTAGTGGTGCTGAGTGATGTTGTGGTGGTGCTGACTGATGCTGTGCTGGTGCTGAATGATGCTGTAGTGGTTCTGACTGATGCTGTGGTGGTGCTGATTGATGCTGTGGTGTGCTGAGTGATACTGTAGTGGTGATGAGTGATACAGTGGTGGTGCTGACTGATGCTGTGCCGTCTCTGATTGATGTTGTGGTTGCGCTGAGTGATGCTATTGTGATCCTGAGTAATGCTGTGGTATTGTCGAGTGAGAGAGTGAAGATATAATGCCCAATTAGAAAGGGTGGAGAGAAAGAAAGAGAAAGTGTGTACAGAGAATAAAGGGTGGAGCAACAGAGGAGAGAGAGAATTAGAGAGGGTGGAGAGAGAGAAAGAAAGGGTATACAGAGAATAAAGGGTGAAGCAAGAGGATAGAAAAAGAATGAGAGAGGGTGGACAGAGAGAAAAAGAGAAAGGGTGTAAAGAGAATAAAGGGTGGAGCAAATGAGGAGAGAGAGAGAGAATTAAAGAGGGTGGAGAGAGAGATAGAAAATGTGTACATAGAATAAAGCGTGTTGCGAGAGAGGAGAGAGAAAAAAATAGAGAGGGTGAAAAGAGAGAAAGAGAGAAAGGGTGTCCAGAGAATAACGGTTGGAGCGAGAAAGGATATAGAAAAATTCAGAGAGGGTGGAAAAAAAGTTAGAAAGGGTGTACAGATTTTAAAGGGTAGATCGGGATACAGAGAGTGAAAGAAGGGGAAAGAGTGATTTAAGGGGTTTGAAAGCGAATCAGATAAAGGGGTGAGAGAAAGAAAGGCTCAAAAATAGTAAAATAGGAGAGTTAATTAAGTACAGCGAGAATTAGAGAGGGAAGAAAGAGAGAAGGAGAGAGACAATAAGATAGTGGAGGGTGTGGTGTTTAAATACAGTGACGGGTGAAGTGATGGGTGAACAAGTAGAGATGAGGGGAACAAACAGCAGCTTGGGGAGCCTGGCATAGATAACAGCGGAAAGCTAAAAAGGCTGAGTAGGTGAGAGGAAAGAGAGAGATGGGGTGAGATAGGAAAAAGGGACAGTGAAAGGGAGCGAGAGAAGGGTGAGCATGAACAGAGAAGAAGGACTAGGAAGATGAACAGGTGGATGAAGAGACAAGACGGGGTGACGTTGAAGAGCGAGAGGAAATGAGAGATGTACACATGGGATGGCGAGGAGGGAGAAACAGACAGGATGGATTGGGTGAGAAGAGAACACTGGATAGACGAGGCATGCGGAGGAGCAGGAGACACGTGGATATGGGTGGGGGAGACTGGATCTGGGGGCAGAATGAAACTGGAGAGACAGGCATGGAAGGGGAAGAAGATGGATACCCAGAAGACTTGAGAAAACAGAGTGAAAACTATGGGGAAACGGTAAAACTGGAGAGGCTGGAGGTGGGCACGGAAGACACAAATATACGGATGGAGGTGAGGCGAGAGGAAGAAACCCTAGGAAGCTGGGGATGCAGACATTTAGAAGGACACGGACAGGCCACGCGTGGGAGAGAAGGCAAAGTGATCGATAAGGGGACACTTGAGAGACACATGGGGAGGGCTGAGAGAAATAGGGGCGGGGAAAGAAGGAGAGAATACACGTGGGGAAACGAGCTTTGAAGAGACACACGAAAGGGAAAGAGAAAAAGACGCGCGGCCGCGAGACGCGCTCTGTGGTGGGGGAGGGGCTGAGCGAGGCGCTTATAGAAGCGGGGGCTCTTTAAAGCTCGCCACACTGCGCGCGCGCGCCTGGAAGAGCGACGGCCCTGTGACATTTAAAAAAGCTTTGAAAATCTTACGGTCCTTCCTCTGCAATGCACAAAAGAATATCATCAAACGCAAAGCACTCGCTGCAGTATATAATGTAAATTTGGGATGAAAAAATGCACTGTAGATAACCCACGTGAAATAAACACTGAAAAGGTGTTCAGTAGAAGTACACCGGGTCGTTACGGAAGAAGCTGCATCTCTAGGATCCATTGCTTCTGCCTGTTCGCTCTGATATCAGATGCTTTTTGCCCGTTCGTGTTGGCAAAGGGGTACATTTCGCTGAGCAAATTTAAGTTCGCAAACGCATCTCGACTCTGTGACAAATGTGAAGCTTTCCCAGCCTGTTGGATAGGGACGTTGAATTTGAGCAGGCGCTCCCTTGATGCACACAACCAGCCTACAAGTTACAGGATCAACTGTATGGCCGACTGTATTCTGGGTGGCAATCGAGGGAGAACGGTCAGAATTGCTCTCCTGACCTTGTAAAAATTAATGTTTTAATATTGCTGATTTTGCACATTTTTTAAAATACATACTGTTTGTGGTGGGCACCTGCACGAAAGAACCAACCCCCCGGTACGAGCTGTGTTCAATGCTCGGCGGGTATGAAGGTCTCGTGCACCACTTCCGTTTGTAGCGCTTCAGGCGCACGGGGCAGCGGTCTAGTTGCTGCACCCGGCGTCGGAAGAAGTCGCATAAATTGAGCGTCTGACGCGACCGTCTTAGGCCGACTGTATTCTGGGTGGCAATCGAGGGAGAACGGTCAGAATTGCTCTCCTGACCTTGTAAAAATTAATGTTTTAATATTGCTGATTTTGCAAATTTTTTAAAATACATACTGTTTGTGGTGGGCACCTGCACGAAGGAACCAACCCCCCGGTACGAGCTGTGTTCAATGCTCGGCGGGTAGGAAGGTCTCGTGCACCACTTCCGTTTGTAGCGCTTCAGACGCACGGGGCAGCGGTCTAGTTGCTGCACCCGGCGTTGGAAGAAGTCGCATAAATTGAACCCATGACGCGACCGCGCAGCGGACGCGCATAAGGCAAGCCCGTCTGCGCCCGTCCACGCCCGACCGGGGCCAGGGCCCAAAACCCCTGCACCTTTTCCCCCAGGACGCCTCAGGTACTCTAGTGCTCAACTGCTCCAGCTAAATAACTACCCTAGGGCCAAATGTCTTCATCTTTTACGAGCAGATAACTTTAGATCAAAATGCCCTCACTGCCCTTTCACATTCCCCTCCCATATTCGTTCACCCCTTCCCTCAAGACCTGCTTATAGTATTTTTCTTTTAAACTGCAGATCCCTTCCCAAACACTCCACGGAAATTTCGCTCCTTTTACAAGATTCCTCCCCTGAGGTGCTTTTTTTTAACCGAAACCTGGCTCAGCGCTAGCTCGGATCCTGACATAGTACAAACTTTGCCCCAGGGGTACGCGATTCAAAGAGTGGATAGAACCATAGGCAAAGGCCGGGGAATCGCGATCGTTTATAAGGACCACCTTACCTGTCGTCTACTCGGCAGTCCATCTCCCGGACTGCGAGAATGTTCGCTTCTCCCTAGAATTCTCCCCTCTCCGCTCACTCTCAGGCATTTTGATCTACCGGCCCCCGGGTGCGGTAGGCTCTTTTTGTAACTCCCTTTTAGAAACCGCCATCAATCTAGCTAGCACCTCTGCCAATTTTACGCTTCTCGGCGATCTTAATCTGCATTTTGATGATCCTAGATCCACAGTAGCAGTTGAACTAGCAAATGATCTTGCGTCACTCCAGTTGCTGCAAAAGTTCAACTCCCTACACATGCGCAGGGACACTGCCTTGACCCAGTGTTCTCTAATCTGGAGAACCTTCAGGAAATGACCCTATCCCAATTCCCTGGTCCGACCACCACTTGGTGCCCCTTTCCTGGCGCCCCAAATTCTTACCCCCAGTCCATCCTTCTCGGACACTTATCCGTCCCTGGCCCGGGTATGGGAAGTTGAGTAGTATCAAGAGTTGTATAAGGCTGGGTAAAGCAGACGCCTGTCTGGGGTCCGGATCGGAGAGCTGCGAGGACACACTGGAGCCGAGGTTTCCGATCCAGACCCCAGACAGGCGTCTGCTTTACCCAGCCTTATACAACTCTTGATACTACTCAACTTCCCGTACCCGGGCCTAACCTTGTACCTCGCCTGCTTGGCTTGGTACCTCATCCACTGAGCCGGACACTGGACAGCCTCCCTCCGCTACCCTTTTTCCTGCCTTCCACGATTGCCGTGGCGTACCCGCCCCAGCGCAATCACGCTTGTCAACAGAGGAGACCACCACCCGCGGTTTCCCTCCTCGCTGCATCCTTGATGCCAGCGCAGCGCCTCTTCTGCGCCATATTTTTGTTACTCCCGATCTCGAGTTAACCCCCACAGGGTTGCTGTATTCTTATCCGGTCCTCGGCCCTGATGAGTCACGGGACCTTTCCCAGTGACGAAACACGTGTCGGCTGGTTCACTATATTCAACACAGTAGTTGTTGAAATAAAAAAATACCTATTTGGACAAATACTGATGTTGACCATTGTATTTGAATAACGCATCAATACTACATATTATATTACTAATACCCTCACCGCGTGTGCCCAGGACTACGCTCACTTCATAATTTGTGGATCCCTTGATTCACAGATTCCCCAGGGGTTATCGGGTTATTCCCCTGATCTGGCAGCACCGCACTACTAAAGGTCCGTTGATAGCACACGCAATAGCCTGAGCACCATTTTCCTGACTAAACACAAAAACCCCCATTCTAACCTACTTATCCGTCCCTGGTCTAAGCTCCCCCAGGAGAACTGGATCCATGAACTGGAAAATAATAGACCTCAGTCGGTTCCCTGCCCAGTTACAATGTATAACAATTTCTGCAGTTGGATAGATGACTCGTTGAACCAGGTCCTCCCTAAAATCCGGATCATAAAAAAAGAATGGCTCAATTAGATCGCCCTGGTACTCCGCTGAATTGCGCACCCTGAAACAGAACTGTAAAATATTAGAAAGAAGTTGGAGGAAAGACTTTGCAGCCGATAGTAAGCTCACCTATAGAAGGGCCATTTGCAAATACAAAGCGGAAATGAGGAAAGCTCAGGCAGCCTACTACGAGGAAAAAATTCGGCTAGCCGCCAATTCCCCCAGAGAGACCTTTTCCATCATAAAAAGGCTCCTTAAAAGCCCAGTCCCTCCCGTCCGTACTGACCCCCATGGAACTCGTTGCGAAAATCAGGCCGAGTTCTTTGATAACAAAATTCAGAACATTATAAAAATGCTCCCTCAAATCGATCCCGCATGGATGAGCTCCCCACCCAACCGCCCCTCCACCACTCATCGCCTGGAGCGTTTTCCCCCTCTCCTCCTGGAAACACTCCTGACCCTTATGCCCACAGTAAAAAGCGGATCACCAAGAGACCCAGCTCCCATGAACATCCTAACTAAAGCTGCATCTATTATCGGCCCCACAATCACCCATGCTATCAACGCCTCACTTTGCACAGGAGTAGTCCCCCACTTTGGAAAGAAGCAATGGTTAAGACCCTTCTTAAGAAGCCGCACCTTGATCCCGCAGACCTGGGCAACTATCGCCCTATTTCTCTTCTGCCTGGGATCTCTAAAATCGCCGAAAAATATGTTAACCACACCCTCTCCAATTTTCTGAAACCTCCAACCTGCTACACCCATCCCAAACAGGCTTCCGGCCTCGGCAGAGTACGGAAACTGCCCTGCTAGCGGTTGTGGAGGAAAGCAGGAAAATCCTAGATGCAGGAGGCGCTGCAGCCATTATCCTATTGGATTTGAGCGCAGCATTCGACACGGTGAATCACCAGGTCTTGATTCATCGCCTCGGCAATCTGGGAGTAGTTGGAACTGCTCTGAGTTGGCTGCGCTCCTTCCTGAAAGGACGTTCATTCCAGGTTTTTGAAGAGGGCATGAGCTCCAAACCTCGGCCTCTCCAGTGTGGCGTACCACAGGGCTCATCACTGAGCCCTACACTTTTCAACGCGTATATGGTCCCTTTGGCTTCAATCGTGGCCCCGTTTGGGATCCATATGGTCACCTATGCCGACGACACCCAACTGGTCGTAGCCTTAAACCAATCCACACAATACTCCACGACCCTGAAAGCATGTCTTACGGAAGTCGTAAAATGGATGGGGTCTTCCCATCTGAAATTAAATGGAGAAAAGACCGAGATCATGACTCTGGGCAATTTTGACAATACGTCACTCAGAACCATCTGGCCAGTATGCATGGGCCCAGTCCCAATCCCAAAGCCTGAAATAAAGAGCCTGGGCATCTGGCTAGACCATAATCTGACATTCCAAGCGCAAGCCAGAAAGACAGTAGCAATCTACTTTGGCCTGATCAGAATGGCGAGGAAAGTGCTTCCCTTGCTCCCTCCTCAAGCCAAGAAAATCATGGTCCAATCTATTCTACTCTCTAGATTGGATTATGGCAATGCGCTTTATTTGGGAGCCCCTACCTCAGTGATCAACAGATTGCAGATCATCCAGAATTGTGCAGCCAGATTGTTGACGGGAACACCCAGATTTCTTTCCGCAAAACCCGCCCTCCGATTTCTACATTGGCTTCCAGTGAAAGAGAGAATTAGCTTCAAATCACTATGCATTGTCCACAAATCCCTACAGGGGATAGGCCCTCCCTGATCTCGGCCATAATCCATCCATATAAAGCAAGGAGAAAGCTTCGCTCGGATGATCTCCACCTAATCGAGATCCCCAGAATCAAACGAGCAAGAAGTGGCGGCAGGCTCTTCTCTCTGAATGCAGGCAGACTCTGGAACGCCCTTCCCTTCACCTCCGAAAGAGTCTAGTCATTTCGCCTTCAGGAAACAACTCAAAACCCTTTTATTCCCTTAAACTAATCATTCTGTCTCTCCCATCCGTTTACTAGTCATGCCAAGCGCTGGGAGGCCTTCTGGTAGCCATGCGCTTTATAAATGCCCTTTTCATTTCATTTATTTCATCAAGAAACAGGCATGTTGTGCTGTCCTAACCTGGGCGGTCCATACTCTTGAATGACAAAAGCGTACAACCAATCACAGGCTACGCATGATGGTACAGCTTCCAGTGACACAAGAGTAGGTTTGGCTGAACCGCCCAGTAGCCGGACAGTCAGCATGAACTCACTTTCTGATTGGCTCTCTGTTTTTCAAGTAGCTCCAAACAGGAAGAAAATCCGGGGAGATGGTATTCGTGTGTTATTGACACTTACGGCAAATTCTGTTCGGGTTCGGAAAGGCTGTCGGTACAAAAACCCAACAAAGGATTCTGAATGTTTGCCGTCCTAACCTGGGCGGTCCATACTCTTGAATGACAAAAGCGTACAACCAATCACAGGCTACGCATGATGGTACAGCTTCCAGTGACACAAGAGTAGGTTTGGCTGAACCGCCCAGTAGCCGGACAGTCAGCATGAACTCACTTTCTGATTGGCTCTCTGTTTTTCAAGTAGCTCCAAACAGGAAGAAAATCCGGGAGATGGTATTCGTGTGTTATTGACTAGGAGATGGTGTTATTTACACTTACGGCAAATTCTGTTCGGGTTCGGAAAGGCTGTCGGTACAAAAACCCAACAAAGGATTCTGAATGTTTAATAAAAGCGATAAAGAGGCAAATGAAGCTGACGAGGAGGGAGGGGGAGAAGGGAGGGGGTAGTGAGAGCGAGAGCAGAGAGCAAGGGGTGGATGAGCATGATTCACACGCTGTAAGGCTTAATGAGCCATTACAGAAAGCCAGATGGCAGCTGTGAAATGAAGCTGACGAAAGGGAGGGGGAGAAGGGAGGGGGAGAAGGGAGGGGGAGAAGGGAGGGGGAGTGCGAGCAGAGGAGCCTGATTACAGCAACCCAGATGGCAAGTGTGCACGTGCACGCGATCGTGAACGCAAGCTGGAGGCCAGCAAAAGCCTGTGGGTAGCACTCTGAAAAGCCACTCACTGAATTTCTCGCAGAGCAGCGCATGCGCTGGCTCAGCGAGACCTAAAAACGTTGTTTATTGTGTCAAAGGGTTACATCGCGCATTCTTAAACACAGGTCACACACTCGGTGCCTGACACAAGGGGCCGCACTAGCTGAACACTGGGAGTGAATGAAGCACTGGGAGTGAATGAAACCTTCAGGACTGATATAAAGTGGCCCGTCCTCTGCGCAGCACAATGAGGTCTGATGGTGGCTTCCACGTGGTCTAACATGGAGGCCAGAATGACTCCGAAGTAGCAGACAGTCGCCACAGGGTTAAATGATCTAGATGAAACGTGGGCACGGATCAAAACGCATTCCTCCGAGAATTGTTTCCGACATTGCAAGATTAAAGAGCGCGTTCAGGTACATTCAAGCGAGGGGTTGTCTCCCTCGAGTAAGACATGTTTTCATGTGGAAGAGCAGCCGCCAGAAGTCTTTCAAGGTCTGCATCCGGAAGACCCCCCACTTCGGCTCCGGAGTCCTGGTGGTTCCAAAGCATCGAGATGATTATTGATCCCATGTTTGTGTTTAAACTTGTGTTTTTTCCTGCCTGTGACTGCTTCCATGTAACCTGTTGAATTGTGGGATTTGCAGTCCAAACTCTGTAGTTTTTCCCTCTCATTCCCTGTGACTATCAGTTTTTTCCCTCCAAATGTCTCCTTTGCTCTGTGCTAAGATCTGTATGTTAAGCAGTGCACCCCCAGCGACCATCTTGTGTTAACAAGTCAGTGAAACCAGCCCCCCTTCCCTCCTGAGACAGCAGTAATGTGCTTTAAGCTGTTTAAACTGTGTTTAATAGGGACTGTGGACTTCGTTTTTGGCCAGGAGAGGGAGTAAAGTTTTATACAAATAGTGTTGTTAGAGGACAAGTTTGTTGGGGCCTTACCAAAGTGTGGATTGAGCCTGTCTGTCTCCTAGGAGATCTGTGAATAGAGCAGCTCCCCAGTCCCAGTCCCCACCCCCAGGCCAGCAGACCTAGGACTGGGGATTGGCTATTCAGCTCCCAGGCAACTCTGAGCCCTCCCTCACACCTGCCCAGGCCCCTTAAGGCTTTGCTGGGTGCACCCCAAATCATTCTCCTCCATCTTGTGAGTTGCAGCCTACCTGTGCCCCAGATTGCAGTGAGCAGAGTCCAGGAAGTGGTAAGGAGGCAGACTAGTGCTGTCTCTTTCCTAAAAAAGTTTAAAAACGATTTCCCCTACCTGTGATTGCATCATCTTATTTTTTCTTTTTAAATTTCTTTAACTGTCTTTGCCTGTGGTTGTTACAGTTTAAAATTGTAGTTTTAACCTGCCAGTGATTGCATAATTTATCCCATGTTTATGTGTTTAAACTTGTGTTTTTCCTGCCTGTGACTGCTTCCATTTAACCTGTTGAATTGTGGGATTTGCAGTCCAAACTCTGTAGTTTTTCCCTCTCATTCCCTGTGACTATCAGTTTTTCCCTCCAAATGTCTCCTTTGCTAAGTGCTAAGATCTGTATGTTAAGCAGTGCACCTCCAGCGACCATCTTGTGTTAACAAGTCAGTGAAACCAGCCCCCCTTCCCTCCTGAGACAGCAGTAATGTGCTGTAAGCGGTTTAAACTGTGTTTAATAGGGACTGTGCACTTCGTTTTTTGGCCAGGAGAGGGAGTAAAGTTTTATACAAATAGTGTTGTTAGAGGACAAGTTTGTTGGGGCCTTACCTGCAGAAGTCCAAAGTGTGGATTGAGCCGGTCTGTCTCCTAGGAGATTTCTGAATAGAGAAGCAGCTTCCAACTCCCTGGCCAGCAAACCTTGTCTGAGGTAGCTGGGACCTTATATAGTCTGATATTGTTTGGTACATCTGTACACTGATTGGTGGTTGTATCTGATGTTTCTATTGGATTAGGGTTAGTGTCCTCATTGGTTGGGTATTTGAGGCTTCTGATTGGTTTCTGGGTCTGTGATTCAATCAATGTAGGGTTGGGACTAGGCCTAGGGTTAGTATTTCTATTGGAAGTAGGGACTAGGGCTTCCTGTGTTATTGGTTGTTGGGACTAGGGTGGGACTAGGGTTAGGCCTTTAATTGGAAGTAGCGATTAGGGCTTCCTGTGCCATTGGTTGCTGGACTAGGTGTGGGACTAAGAGTAGGGTTAGGCTTTCTATTGGAAGTAGGGACTAGGGCTTCCTGTGCCATTGGTTCCTTGGACTAGGGTTGAGACTACTGGTAGGGCTAGGGCCTCTATTGGACGTAGAGATCAAGGGTTTTTGAAACTGATTGGGTGCTTGGACTAGGGCTAAGATTGGCTGTAAGGTCCTCGTCTCCTATTGGTTCTAGGTTTTAGGGCTAGTTCTGTGATTGGATATTGTTAGGGCTAGGGTTCCCAATGGCTGAAGGGGTCACCTGACTACTAGGGCTATAAAAGGCCAGGGTTAGGGCGTCTCAGCCCGGGCGTCTCAGCCAAGGGTGGAGAGGACATGGGTGAGTGCCTGTTTGAGCCTGTTTGAAACTGGTCGGGACCAGGGCCAGGAATGCTGCCCATTATCCCATTCATTAATACCCACCCTATGTATTTGTCCCTCTGTACATAAGCATTGATTCTCACTATAGATATGTGTTTATCTTCGTGTATTGCTTTGTATAAACATGTACAATAATTATGATGTTATAAAAAAACAAAAAAATCTTCTTTGGTCTACATGTACTTGCTTCCATTGGGCATCTATGTACCTCCATGTACTTGGATCTGTGTGTCTGTTACTTTTCTCCTGAAAAAGCATATCCAATGCACTACCCTATTTCTCATCCGCTACCTCTATCAATATCTTTAATCTGCATATACTTACCTCCTTTATGCATCTATATACTTTCAATGTACTTATGGATCTATATATTTATCACTTTCTTCTAATTTAGCATTTCCAATGCACTACCCTATTTCTCAGCCTATACTTCCCTCAATATATCTTCTAGCCCAACTTTCTGACTCATCTCAAACTTCTTTCTACTACTCTTTCCAATTCACTACCCTATCTCACCCTATACATCTATCATTATATCCTCTACACCCACTCTCTCATTTATCCCAAATGCCATACCACTACTATGTTCCCCAAAATAACCCTTTCTTGACTCTCTCCTACTCTACCCCTCCTTGCATCTTCTGACACCTCCTTTACTGTACCGATCCCCCAAAACAAACCTTTCTAAACTCTTCCCTTTGACTCTTCCCCTCCAAAAACCCTTTTTACTCATCCAAAAGCCTCCTCCTACTGCTATGACCTAAAAAAAGAAATCCTTCACTCTTCTATCCCTCCACTATCCTTTTCAATGAAAATAACAGACTAGCATGTTCACTTCTCTAATTCCATATTCCACTATACTAATTCACCACTAATCCTTTATGGGTTCCAGAGTAGCGTGCTACTCGCCAACAAAGCGTTTCAACACCTCATCAAGGTTACAAGCGCTATATAAATGCAAACCTTTTTTACCCCTCCCTAACCCTTCTCAATCCAAATAACTAACTAACATATCCACCACTCAAATTACTTCATATTTCACTATACTAATTTTCAACACTAATCCTTTATGGGTTCCGGAGTAGCCTGCTACTCGCCAGAAAAGCGCTTCAACACCCCATCAGGGGTAACAGGCGCTATATGAATGCAAACCTTTCTTTCCCTTCTATCCCTCCGCTATCCTTCTCACTCCAAATAACTGACTAATATCCACCACTCAAATGACTTTCATATTTCACCATACTAATTCACCACTAATCCTTTATGGGTTTCCGGAGTAGCGTGCTACTGGCCAAAAAAAAAAAAAGCGATTCAACACCCCATCAGGGGTTAGAAGCGCTATATAAATACAAACCTTCTTTCCTCTTCTATCCTTCTGCTATCCTTCCGAATCCAAATAACTGACTAACATATCCACCACTTAAAATTTACTTGCATGTTTCACTATACTAATTCAACACTAATCCTCTATGGGTCCCGGAGTAGCGTGCTACTCGCCGAAAAAGCGCTTCGACGCCTCGTCAGGGGTAGTAAGCGCTATACAAATGCAATTACAATACAATACAATGACC
Organism: Calotriton arnoldi; assembly: GCA_963921515.1. Taxonomy (NCBI): domain Eukaryota; kingdom Metazoa; phylum Chordata; class Amphibia; order Caudata; family Salamandridae; genus Calotriton; species Calotriton arnoldi. The sequence continues at coordinate 1,502,877 of CAWUFW010000971.1, forward strand.
CCCTTCCATTATGGTGACCATTACAGAGGCCTTGTAGGAAAGTATTATCCGGAATCTATACGTACCTTATATGTAACTGCCACGACAATACACGAGGGATACACTTTATGGTTCCCAAAGATTACTGAAAAATGTTACCAAGTTTTACCACTTTTCTATGTAGCCATTTATTTTTGTGGTTCACTAGCTGCACAGGGTAGTAATTAGACCATATTACAAGATAATCACCAAGTGACCTCACTGGTGAGAAGCACAAACGCTTGTGCTCCCAGCATGCCACGCGCCATCTTGACCATCACTAAGGACCTGGCCTGCCACTTATCTGACTCACTGTCAGGACCGGATGTTTCAGCCCCAAGTCACGACTCACCGGAACCAGGGGCTACAGCCAAGTCACACCTCACCGGAACCAAGGGCTACAGCCAAGTCACACCTCACCGGAACCAGGGGCTACAGCCAGGGCACGCCTCCCAGGAACCAGGGGCTACAGCCAGGGCACGCCTCCCAGGAACCAGGGGCTACAGCCAGGGCACGCCTCCCAGGAACCAGGGGCTACAGCCAGGGCACGCCTCCCAGGAACCAGGGGCTACAGCCAGGGCACGCCTCCCAGGAACCAGGGGCTACAGCCAGGGCACGCCTCCCAGGAACCAGGGGCTACAGCCAGGGCACGCCTCCCAGGAACCAGGGGCTACAGCCAGGGCACGCCTCCCAGGAACCAGGGGCTACAGCCAGGGCACGCCTCCCAGGAACCAGGGGCTACAGCCAGGTACGCCTCCCAGGAACCAGGGGCTACAGCCAGGGCACGCCTCCCAGGAACCAGGGGCTACAGCCAGGGCACACCTCCCAGGAACCAGGGGCTACAGCCAGGGCACGCCTCCCAGGAACCAGGGTCTACAGCCAGGGCACGCCTCACCGGAACCAGGGGCTACAGCCAAGTCATGCCTCCCAGGAACCAGAATGAAGAGACCTTTTAGCTGGTGTGGTGGGATTAGGAAAGAAAGTGGGTAGCAAAATGGACTGATTAATGTGAAAGTCAGACACCACCTTAGGTAGGAACGAAGGGTGGGTTCTCATTACTACCCTGATGTTGTGAAAAACTGTGTATGGCTCTTTAGAGCAGAGAGCTTGGATCTTGCCCACCCTACGAGGAGAAGTAATCGCCACCAGGAAGGCAGCCGTCCATGTGAGGTGTTGCAGGGTCGCTTTGTGAATCGATTCAAGGGGGAGACCCATGAGCTTAGAGAGGACCACATTGAGCTCCCAGGGAGGAGAAGGAGAGCGGATTGGGGTAAAGACTTTCTTTAACCGTTGAAAAAAATCCTTAACCACCGGAAGCACGATGGTTGGGAGGGTGACTTTCTATATGCCGTAATGGCTGCAAAGTGTACTTTTATGGAAGCAAACTGCAAACCTGAATTGGCCAAGTCCAGAAGATATGGCAAGATTACCTCCTCTTGCCCTTGAGTCGGATGGAACCCTTTTTGCACACACCACATATAGAATCTCTTCCATTTAAATGCATCCAAGTTCAGTGAGGGAAGGTTTGGATGATGGATTCTCCCATTCAGTTTAAAGAGGAGATCCGCCCTGCACGGAAGCCTCCTGTGTGGACGTAGTAGAAGGTCCGGGTACCACCACTGCCGTGGCCAGTCTGGTGCGATCAGGATCATCCTCGCTCTGGAGTGGCAGAGTTTGGTTATGACCTTCGGGATGAGAGGGAGTGGTGGAAAAGCGTACAAAAAGTCTGTAAGTAAGGTATGGTGTGCACAGAGTCCAGTGGACCCCCAAAGCCTTACAGAGGTTAAAGTAGATAATACCTTACTCTCTATTTGTGGTAGTGTGGGCGAGCAGTAAGGCTTTATCTGAGGGTAGTAAGTATTTATTGTACACACTCAGGCAAGAAATGTCACACACTCAAAGACTGAACTCAGACCAATTGTTTTGTATAAAAATTATTCTTTGTTGTATTTTATTTTCAGAACCAAGCCAGACTTTGTGCAGGTAAGTAAAATAGTAATTTTCTGGTATAATACAGTTGAATGCAGTTGGCTTTGTTACAGGTAGGTCAAATGTTCAGAAACAGTTGAAATTACTTTTCAGTTACTTTGCAATTACTTAGTGATT